>JANHJO010007130.1:0-19107 GCA_032468235.1 Pseudoxyrhopus heterurus | reverse complement strand
TCCCTTCCCAATTTCAATTTTCTCAGTATCATCACCATTCATTAAAACTTTTGCTGTCTGGGTTGAATATATAGTCTGAATCATCCTAATAAATTTTTGCCCAGAGTTGATGGCTCTACCTTTTTGTCTTCAGTCGGACCATTTCTTCCCCTGAAGAAATGATTTGTCTTTTCATATATTGGGCCAAGTTTGTTTTTACAGCTGTCAACATGTATCAAATTGTGGAATTAGTAAATTTTCTGGATTTGTACATACAGTAATAATTATAATTGATATCCAATATACCTAATCTGTCATTTCAGTTCAAATTTCATTTTCAGGATTTTCTGAACGTTTTGATGTATTTCTCTTTAATATTTTTGGGGAGCGGCTTACATAACCACAACATATGGTCCTATTTTGTTTCTGCATTTCCAACATAAAAGACTAAGTTTGTCTGCCAGGCTGTAATTCTAGTGGAATATTGTTCTGTTCTGCTTTCTCAATGTTCTCCTCTCCCTGGACTATTGACTATGCTTTCAATAACCATATTAGCATGGTTGCCTAGGTATAATTTTCTGCCCCACAATATGATACAAAACTTTATTCCTTTCAGCAATGTAAATATCCCTTATTAAATCTGAATTAGACTTCACTGTGATTTCTGTGGTCTCTCCATTTTAGAATAGCTATAGAAACTAAATGCTTGGACAGGCCATCAAAATGTAGGACATTCAAACCTACATGCATTTTAATGCAGATTATATTTTATGAGCATCTTTCTGAAATTCCAGTACAAACAGATTTGAGAATGGGTAGGATGATAGGATGGAAACCCAATTCCTGCCCTTTGGTCCTAATAATTCAGTCACTACAATTACCTTGGATGTTTAAGATTCCATTTTTTCTATTGTTAATTTTTAACAATAAATTTAAAATATTTTTATTTCATTTCCATTTGCCAGTTGGTTTGTTTTGCATATGAGTAGATTTTCCTTAACAGTCCATTTACATTCTTGGGATCGGATAGCATAGTATAGCATAGCATAGCATAACATAGCACAGCATAGATCTAGTCTAGTCTATTTGGGCTCAGTTGTGATCATAAGTCAAGGACTACCTGTATTGCACTAAATAATGTAGAAGATTTTTAATTTGGAATTTCAAATGTTATGCCTTTCCCCTTTATGAATGCAGTTTTGTTTGTTTCCTTGTAAGGATTTTCGTGAATGTTTAACATAAGAATAGCTTAAGTATATCATATGATGATAGGAACGATATACTATATTTTGAAATTTCTGCAAATATAGCCAAACTGAAAAATTCATCACAGAATGGATGCATAAATTGTAAATATATAATTTTGTCACATGCAAAGCAATAGCATTGGAAAGACTATGGAATATAGGCATGATATCTCTTGACCTGGAGTTTATTTTGAAAATTATCTTCCTTTATCCTTGAAGTTTATCTGCACCCTAATACAGCATACCAGGAATTATCTTTTCTAGTGTCAATTCAGAAGTCAAACCAATCCTGCCAATTTTTCTGTTTGGTGGTTTCTGATAAATTTATACTAAAAGCATGTAGTGGGATTCTAACAAGAATGACCTAAAATTTAATGATTATGATTAATAGTAGATCAAGAAATTATAGATAAAGGTTCTGCTTAGTGCTGTTTGGGTGAATCCATGATTAATTAAAGATACATTCATTGAAATCAAGCTTTATAAATCCTGTTCTTTCTCCAGAATAATAAAAATCAATAATTATTGCAATAGACCAATCTTTCCTAGATTGTGGAAATCTGGAATAGATTTTGTCCAGCACAATTTATTTGCAAAAGTTTTCCCCTATCATTTCTGGTGACACATTTATTCAGAGAGCTTAATGTATGATTTAATTCTCATGGGTACACAGTCCTGTTACCCAAGTCTCTGAAAAACTTAAAAATAATAGTAATCTGAATTTGTTGCCCAGCTTTATTGTAACAGCAGTTTGTGGGTCTGTAGGAAAAACTTAGTGAATTCTATATGTAGGCTGCACAGAATCAACAGATAATTCATCTTAATATCAGCAATACTGTGATTCATAATGCAAACTGGGAGCATCCTTGAAGTTTTAGTCACACATTCCTTTTAATTTGGCCATGCACTCTTTTAAAGCTACAGTGTGCTAACTTAATAAAATGCGGCATGCAAATGCAGAAGTTTTTGCCTTCAGGCATTTAGCCATGATGTTTCCGTGGTGTCTCCTTTCAAGTATATATTCTTTCTTAAATTATTTACCCTGTAAACATGCTTTGCATTTTCAAAGGAGGCTCTGGCTTCCCTGTCTGAGGGAGTTTGCTGAGGTTTTTTAGGTGAAAGGAATCCAAAGTTACAGATAGCATTTGTTTTTTTGCTAGTGAATAAGCTATGTGGGTTTTTTTTTGGTTTTTTTTGCAGATGATGGTGATCCTTACTTTTTTTTCTTTCCCTCCTCCACTTGAAATTTCTTGTTGCTTTGCCTGGAGCTATACCCACTGGCAGTGTCTGGCTGTGACAGTATTAGAAACCTCTTTACAGATGGGCCCTGTCAATGCCAACTCCATTGTTCTGCCATCTGAGCTGGTTTGATTACAGAATGTTACTGAAATCCCACTCAGTGCCCCCAATTCGTTTCTTTAGTGCTCTGGGTTGTTGACTTGCAGTGTGAATTGTGCTGCTGGCAGAATCAAAGTTTTTCATGGTCTATTCTCTCCTGTTGCCCTCCAAAGTGGAGCTTTACTCTTCCAGTAATATTTCCAAGATGCTATTTGCTCTGCTTCCCTAGTAGTGAAGCAATGGAGCCAACAGAACTTTTCCAACAATGGAAAAAGAACCTGATTATTGAGTAAAATATAAAGAATAGCGATAATTCTGAAAAGGAGTTTTGATAGCATCCTTCCTATTTTATGATTAATTTGTTCTGTTGAACGTTATATCTTTAGATGCAATGAGCTAGCTAATTCAAATTCCTCAAAGTTAACCTTTGATATACATATCCTACATTTGCACTTTAATGGAACATTTAATTAGCAGATATAGGTGGGGGTCTGCAAAGATTTGTCTTCTCATGAGGAGGATTTTAGAGACAAGTTTCCCGATTAACTAATCTTGCAATCAAGTGTGCAGCCAGAAAATCAGAACTGAAACATGTGAAGAGATAATTTCGTTTATTCTTCCCCCTGTTTAATTTAAGAGTACTGAAACACCAATAACTAGGTCAGATATGAGGCAATGGCTTAAGAACGCTAGCGTCTTAGATATATGCATTTGTCCAAATATATGCTTAAATGAGGAAATATCATCCACGCTTAATCCTCTGCACATTAGCATTATGGATGCCTTGGAGCTCTCCTCCCATACATACAACGGTTGTCAGCCACAGTTGTATTAGAGGCATATTACTCTATTTTATTTAAGGCTGAATTTAAAAGACTCTTCATGTTTTTCAATGTGCTTTTTTGCCCAGTTTCAATTTTCCTAAGGTATTCCCCACCACCACCACCACCACAGGATCGATGAGACCAAGCAGACAAATCTGTAGGCTGATTTTCATGCAGTTAGTTACTTTGGTCAAATAGTTGTCTCTCAGGTGTTGTTTTAGAGAATATCCCATATGAAAAGGGAAATAAAATAACAAAGAGAATGAATGAAAAAGAGAGGGAGGGAGAGAGAGAGAGAGAATGCTCTAAGCTCAGGTGTTAATTCACATTGCAAACTAATAAGAAGCAGAAGTCCCTTTAATTAGCTTTAGTTTGTTAGACCATTAAACATGGTTGTTTTTTTTCCTTCGAAGAAAGACAGAGAACCCTGCTCCTTTTGGCAGAGTAAATATTGCCTGTTAAGTTTGAATTAGCTGTCATCGTGGGAGAATTAATGCTGTGCTATCCTTTCTAGTGAGGAAAGGAAAAATAAACGAGACAGATCTTAGTTTAGCTTTAAGTGATAAATGAGGACAAAGCAGGCCATTCATCTCCTGCTAGCAAAGTGGACACAAGCACTAAAGCAGTTTTGCGGAAGACGTGTCAGCAAATGTGATCATTTTGTAACCTGTCAGGAGGATAGAGAGCTGGTCTTTTTAAAGTGTCACAGGGGAGTGTGTTTGTCTGATGTGACAGTTTTCATCCATCCATTTAGTTTTTTTTTTTAAGGTGAATGTTGGAGCAAGAGGGAACACTGTGAAAAAAACAGGGAGTGATCTCAAATTGATTTAAGACTTTCTCTTACTTTCCAAAGCATGTTGACCTATCTCCATTACTTTGTATGTTTGTGTTGTGGGAGCATGGTGTACAAGAAATTACAATTTATAGAGTTTACAATTTGCAATCTTAAATTTTTTTTTTAGTTTTTTTGACAAATATATCAGTTTAACTAACTGATAACTAAGCCTAATAAATTTATAGTACCCAATCTCATTGAAACCTTTCTAATATTAATTTTCTTTTTATGTCTGACTCTGATTGTACTGATAATATAGCCAAATCATCCTGACTAATATCTTATTAAAGGTATATAGATTAAAACACTATGTTGGATTATTACAAATATCTCTTACAAACAGTCCTGATTGTTCAATCATAATTATTATGTTTGATATGATTTACACTTATTCTGTTTTAAGAGCTCTTAAATTACTCCTTGTCCTTTAAACAGTGATGAGTGATTGTTTGTATGCTAACAAAATAAGAGATTCATCTCTGCAAATGGTGAATAACTATTATTGCTTCTTGAATCTTTTTATTTCTCTCTCCTTACTATACAGCAGGATAAAGCTTGCCTTATTACTCTGTCTATGCTACTGAGACAAAGATGGCTTTTAGAGCATGAAATTCACAGTTTGACACTTGCTTCTTTATAATACATTATCCTTTTCCTCAAAACTAACTTGGTATTTTGTAGATAATATGACAAAATCTATTTTCCTATGCAATCCAATAGTCAGGATAGATGTAGATACATAGATATATACAGGTAGTCCTGGACTGAGCACAAAATTTCTTTACAAGTGAGACATTTGTAAAGTGAATTTTGCCCCATTTTACAACCTTTCTTGCCACAGTTGTTACTGCTATTGTTATGTTAGTAACACAGTTGTTAAGTGAATATGGCTTCCCCATTGACTTTGTTTGTCAGAAGGTTGCAAAAGATGATCACATGACCCCAGGTTGTGTCAACAGTCATAAATATGAGTCAGATGCCAAGCATCTGAATTTTGATATGACCATGGGGATGCCACAACAGTCGTAAGTGTGAAAAATGGTCATAAGTCACATTTTTCAGTGCTGTTGTAACTTTGAATGGTCACTAAATGAACTGTTGTAAGTCGATGACTACCTTTATATGGGAGGGGGTGTAAGCATGTGTGTCTCTAGATGTGTCTGTGTCATACGTACATAGAGAAAGTTTAGATGACTAATTAAACAATGATTTATATCATTCATGTATATGTTTTATAGGCTAATCCATTAAGGAACTGATAGCCAAATTAAAATTCTTGGGGCCTTGCACTTTTTTCTTTAAAAGGTATATCTGGAAAGAGCACTGCTCCAAAACTGTGGCAAAGACAAAAGAAAAAATGTAAAAGTGTTTGTGTGTGCATCACTTTGTTTCATTTGGGGGTAATCATCCTTTTATAAAATGCAGAAAAGAAGGGAAAAGTAGTATTCCAGAGAAAATAAAGGTAATGGAGAGAAAAAAGTGGAATTTAGTTTGCACCAAGACCAGCAAATTCATCTTCCATTGATTTTCTATTCTTAAACACTTAAAAACCTAAAAGATTAAATTATCTACTCAAAGCAAAAGTAAGCAAAATCAACATAGCAAATAGTCTTAAGGGCTACTTATCTATGTTTTGTGGGAAATGTGCATAGAAAATCAGTTGACATACGCATCTTTTATTGTCTTTTACCCCTTTCTCTTTTTTCTCCTCCTAGAATCATCCAGAACCGGATTTTGCTTGTTATCTTGGCAGTCATCATCATATTTGCAGTCCTGATGGTTATTTTTTTTTCTGTCAGGGGACATTGATATTTTTGTTCTTTGCAAACCAGCAGCAAACAGCTTCAGAGTCATGAAGACAAAGTGGTCACACGAATCATTCTCTTGCACTGAAATGGCTCTCCTTCTCAAAGCCCTCAGTCGATCCCTGGTGCAAATAGCAGAAGGGTATGTGTCATTATTGGCTGCATGTTGATTAAATAATTGTCTTTGGTTTAGCGATATTTCATAATAGGCATTTCCATATTTAGCATATGGAACGGCAAACATAATTATCAGATATGAAGACTGCCATCATAATTACTGAACTAAATTTAAGGGCAAATAGTTTACACTGATAATGACAATAATTGACGCACACGATTTGTACTGAATTGGTATTAAAATCTTTATCAGAACCCCCTTTTATAATCCTGGAAATAGAGGCAAATAAATAAATAAATCCATACCTATCCCTTGTCATTCTCCTAACTAACTCTTTAATATAACTCTAAAAGCAAAAAAGCTACTTTCCAATAAATATACAGATTTTTCAAAAGTATGATTTAATGTCCACGGTGAACTTAATATTATAAGGTTTATCACTTTTCATACCCTGTATTTTCATCTGCCCCATGTTCTGAATTGTCAAGTTTATTTTGCAGTTTTCCCTATGACTGTGACATTACACAGTTAGTTTTGCTTTGTATTATTGTTGCTTTAATGTGTATGGAGTTCAAATCAAGAACATACTGTTTAATATATTTAGGAGATCACTTCATGGATCTTAATGTAAGAAAATAATGACATTTAAAAATCTGCGAATTGTGCTAGAATCAATGTGCTGGTACTGTGGTTGAATGAATATTCTGAATGAATTGTATCCAAAGATAATGTTCATTTGTTTAAAAAAATGTCTTAAATTAATGTTTTTGGATAAAATCTGTCCACATCAGGCTCTGTAAAATAAATTGAGCCTGATTTCACTTACCTCCCCTTAGCCTTGTTTTGATAATGATTTTGCCCTCTCCAACCCAGTTTACATCATCTGTATTTGGATACTACATTGTAAGTCAATTTCTCATCCTTGTATCCTTTGCATAGCCAAGGAAAGTTTACTGTCTAGTCTATGCAGGAATATTGTCCAATATTCCTGCATAAACTAGATAATTTAGATAGGATGACTTCAAAATCATATTTTCAATGAACACACATATTGCTTAAACACTCCTATTATTGTATTTAGTATTATGTGAAAAGCTTTTTTTTTGTTTGTGCACTTTTAATATATATGAAATAATGGATAAGCTCTACAGTCTCACACATATTTACACCATCCATTGGACATAACTGGAAATAAAATCTAGCATTAAAACTGAATTTTATGTGATTTTTCCCTACTCAAATAAGTAGCTTCCTCCATTTCCCCTAATAATTGTCAAAGCCCACCATTTGTGAACATATAACATAGTATCCACGCTTACTAGTCAATTTACTTTATTTGGTTCCCAATTTCCCTGAATGTTGGGAACTATGGAAACTGTGGTTTTCCAATGTTCCTTGAATTCATTGATCAAGCAGGAAGTTTTCCATGATAACTTTTGAAGTTCAATATTTATTTCCAAAGATTTAAAATTATGGAACAAACTAAACCATAATATATTACAGAGGTACAAAATATGGGCAATCACCCGAAGATCATAAGAATCTAATAGCTTTATTCTACATAATATTTAAAAAAAACACTTCCATGATATCCTTATTCAAACACTCTGGAATGGAATTTGGTCCTAAACATATTTACTATACCCAGAAACAAAGAACTGAATGAATTTTATGTTGATGTAGCTAAGTCAAATAAAACTAGTGTAGCTTAGTAAAGAAATTCAAGATGAAGAGATTCACAAGAGAAATGTTGTTTATGGAAAAGGGTTAGGGCATGTATGTCTTCAGATAAATCATTTAAGTTGTGTAAACAGAACTATAGCTTTTACCTTCTTAATAATAGGGAAGGGTTGAGTTCATGGGTTCTGGGCAAAAGGGGATGAAGCAGATGCTTCCCAGTGTTAAAAGTATGTATCAAAGCAGGTCAGAAGATGGACATTTTCTCAATTCTTTGTTCTGAAAACAGCTACTGTAAATATAAAGTTCAAAGAAAATATATTAAATTGTGTTTACGGGCTATTTGTTATTGCTTGTCATTTTTCTGCCTCTTAATGCCAGTGGTGAAATCTGCACTTAATCCTGGTGTTATACATTCAGCTAGAACCTTTTTCCAAAAAGATTTCTTCTGTCTTATTTCAAAAATGTAACTATAACAATCCCTTGTAGAAATGCAAAATAGTCCTGAGCCTTTATTTTAAAAACTCATGGCACTTTTAATTCCAACTATTTATATCTTTGCTAATCAGTTATACTCCATAGGCTTCGTAAAACAAATCTGTCACAGCAAAATTCTTCTGTTTGATGATCTGATAATCAAGCCAGTGCCTCAGTATATAGACCTTCTGTGATGTGTTTAGATGTGCTGCTTTCTAAACATCTTACAGAAGCCATAGAAACAGTTTGTGTATGAATTTATCCTAAGAATAGGTAGGATTAATCCAACAATTTAACATAACTAATTATTTACTGATGCTCTGCTTCACCCAAACTAATGTATACATGATAAAGTCGTGCATTTTATGTAAACCCACAAAGAAAAATCTCATTCTCTCAAGTATACCTCTGTTTAGATATGAGATGTAGATTACATGCTTAGGTATCACATGGTTAGAAAGTGAGTCAGACTGACTGTAAATACAGCACTCCTTTGCTGTTCATTAAAGCAGCCTGATTTTTTTCTTCTATACAACCATGAAAAAATGCCACTACTTTAATGTGACATTTATGCAGCCCAATTTTTTCAGACCTCTACTGTAGCCTGAGAAAAAAAAATCAGGCTGCTTATTGAATAGCAGAGAGGTTCTGTGCTCCTGCTTGGCCTGGAGCACTTCTTCTAAATTATTTTCAAAGTATGTAAGCCAATGTATATTGTACACTACCTAAGCAGTTGCGCTGAGTATAAATTGACTCCTACACTATGTTCCATCCATCAGCTGAAGATTTGGCTAGGCATAGTTTAATATTTTCTATGTGATAAACACCTCGTTAACAGGAAGAAATAGGTATATGAAGAATTTCTAGGTTCACTGTCAACCTTGTGATTGAAAGAAAAAAAACACCCATAGCTAGGCAGTGACTTCATTTTCATTTCTTCAGATGAGATCTTAGAGTTACTTTTATCCTTAATTGAATACTTAGGGTCATTGTGAAAGTTACCCTAAGCAAGCTGCTTCTATAGTACCTCAGCAATTAAACGCAACTTCAGGAAAACTATGCCTGTCAACTCTACTACCACACAGGTTCTGACTTCCATTGAACTTATCTGCCATATGACTTCAGTCAACAATTGCATCAAATGGATGCTAGCATAACCATTGAAAAGTAAATGGTTCTAACACTGCAAAGCTATTACTGAATTATGCCAAATTAACACATCTTAATGTTAATTTAGTTTTCTAGTGTATATATTTCTATTTGCTAAACAATTCCACAAAGCAAAACACTAATTCTGTACTGAGGCAGAATCAAACAGTTTAAATAAAGATGCTTGAGTTTAAAGAGTTTTTAAATGCTCTACATTTGGGGAAAATATCAAAAAAATGTAGCTGGACTGACGTCAGTTCCCATCTCGGGGATACACAGCCATTTGGTATTCTGTTTAAGGCAGTCTGGATTGTCTTATTTTTGCAGCCAGCTTGGTGGGGGGTTTTCTTTGCTGCTGCTTCAGAGCATGGAGCTTCAAAGACTGAAATTAATGGTGAACAAAATTGTGCAGCTCTGACCATCCCATGCGGGGCAAACCCATTGAGGGTTGTCATTAAGGAAAGAAATAAGGGGGAAAAAATCTTGCCAGTGCCTTTAAAAAAAATCCTCATCAGATAATGACCTCAGTGATTGGGTTTTCGTTACCAAACAGTACCCTGAGATTGTCCCACAAAAAGAAGAGGGGAGGGGGAAGAGAGAGAGAGTGTGTGGGTCTTATCTCTCTCTCTCCTCTCTCTCCTCTCTCTCTCTTTTGCACATCTTTTCTTTAAACCTGTCAGATCATTTCAGTATTTCAAATCCGAGGAAAACAGCCTGCCTGCTGCTGTATTTGAAGTTGTAATGGTGTCAAAAAGTCACGACTGACTGACAGCCGTCAGTCCCAGAGGAGCTCATTAAATCATAAAAACTTGACAAGGAAATAATTGAGCATCACTGGCAGCTTGGCGCCTGTTTAGACATTTTTATTTTCTTTCATTATCAGTCCCCACCATTATGTTCATTAACAAATTGCATTAAACAAATGTCCAGGGCTAATGATTTGTTTATCATGTTGTTATTGTTATTATTACATCTATTATTATTATCATTATTTAAACATTAGCTGTGTCATCTGGTATCTCAGCAGCTTCATGTTATCATCTGACTGAATATTTTTCCACTCAGAGCTCTGGGTACTGTTGGAATATGAAATAGATTATTCATTACCCTCCTCTTTGCCACTGATTTGGTTTCATGTAGCGTCTTCCACAGAGAAAGATGAAAACTTGTCAAAAATAGGTTATATCTTATTCTAAGGGCAACAATAGCAGCAGGTACAGGCACACTTTAATATTTAATTAAGGTTGATGTTAACCCCTTTAAATGACTTTTGCTGTGAGTTATATTCAAGTGCAGAACACAAAAATAATTGTACTTAATTTGCAACCAGCAACTGTAGGCATTCATTTTAGACTTTCTGGAAATGTTCAAGAATAATTTTAAATAATAGAATTTTGAAGCATAAATATTTATATATTTTCTCTACCCTTGGATTAAACACTTCAAGACTACATGTATAATCTCTTTTATTTTTAAGCCTCCCACTAGAAATCTAGAGAGCTCTGGTGACAGAAAGAGTTACACGTGAATCCCTGAAAACTTTTGTGGCAGTCGTAATAAAATTATGTTATTCATGACAGACGAACTGCTGGGCATGGTTTTTGAACAAGGAAAGTTTTGTTTCAAGCAGCTGCAATTAAATGCCTCTTATTGGGAGGGGGAACAAAAGATTTATTTTTAATTGTGTATCCTTGTATTGCCTGCTGATGGTAGTACTAATTCCTGTGGTGAAACAGAAAGAGTTGGGTGGATGAACAGATCTAGCTAAAATCTATCATATCATTTGAGAAGGAGGGGTAGTTTATAAATCAAATTCTAACCTAAGTAGAATTACACATGTACTTGGTTTCAGCAGAATCATATCACTGATTGTCCATGGTCTGTTAATTGTTCTCAACTAACTTTGGTCTATCTAGCAACAACAATTGTGCAATGTATACCTGCTGGTCTGAACGCTATCATTCAAGGCCAAGCAGACTCCATAGTTTTGTCATCCATCATGCACCTACTCAATCAAACATGCTTCATAGCTCCCTGTGGGATATTATGGAGATGCCAAGGACCAGTGATGCTCATTTATACATTAGCTGCATTTTCAAAGCATCAGTGGAAAGCAATTCAGAAAAATGATGGCCTCAGAGAACAGCCCACAGTGGGGGAAGAAACTGGTAGAAATCAGTTACCTTGTTCATTGGCTTAATGATAAAGCTGTCTTTTGCAAAATGTATCAGTACAATGCATTTGTGGAGATACGGGTCCCATCCCAACCAACTATTCTAAACTAGGTCTTTTAAAAAACTGAGGAAAAAATGCCATTGTTAAAGCCTCCTTTGGTTTTGAAAGTATTTTGCCATGTTGTGCCAAAGACTTCTTCAATGAAAATGACTCCAAAATGTTCTTGAAAATGTCATGCTAGTCAAATGGATCTTTAGATTTAGTTGTAGAATGTGATTCTGAAGATCTTGCTTTTTTTTTTTCATTCTGTGAGAGCATCGCTTTCATCATCAGTCCCTTCGGCCGCTCTACAAATCACTTTTAAACATTTATCTAAACTTCAGTTTCAGGAGAACTACACTCATACCAAAATTCCAAATAAATTTTAAAGTAAAAAGAGTAAGAAGAGTTTAAAAAAAAATATATGAGGAAAATCGGCCAAGATATACATGTCTAGATGCTTCTTAGCTATATATTTGAAGGATTTATGAGCCTTCCCCCATTAAGATTATTAAGATGGGATAGAGTACAAATGGTGATGCAATAAAATCCATATTTAAATAGATAGAAAGAACAAAAGCAATGCACACTGTTTATTGAATTTGCTGGTAAAATACAATTCCTTTACCAGCACTCACTGACTCGCCAAAGGCATCTTTTAGATACTAGCCCCAAGTCACTGGATGCCCAGTAATGGGGCCAGCTACTCTACCAGAAGTAACTGAGTATTGATCAAGTACTTTATGTGTTGAATGTGCAAGTCCATGTAGATTAATTTGTGAGAAACGTTCAGAGCCAGCCCAACACTCAGAGTAATGCAGTTATATAACCTCAATGCTACTAACTTACAAAGCTAAGAATGGTTAGGCTATCTCAGTCCACTTAAGAGATGAAATTAAGCACCACTGGAGTTTACAGCTCCATAAAGAAAACAACAACTAGCAGGTTCAGAATATCTACCATTTTGTTGGTTGCCACCAGGAGATGATACTATGTTACATCACATAGTTGGGAACGTAATGGTGACTGGAGGCTGGGTTGCACCTGGCTAAAAATCATGTTTATGTTCTGAAATTCCACTCAAGCACCTGGAAATGCAGATCACAACTTGGTGATTTTTTTACAAGAATGAAAGGATTGCAAACCGAAATACAGTGTAATTGTATTTCACAATATTGTAATCACAATATTGGCAGTGCATAAACTTTCCAATCTTAGCCAGAAATAAAGAAAATGGATATATCTTGAGAAATGCAAAACAATTACGTTGTTTTCCAAATAATTCATAACTGTATCTAATTCTGTGTGTGTATGTGTGTGTGTGTGAATAATTTAAAGTTGAACATATAAATAGGTACTCAACCTTGATGCTAAACAGAACAAATTTTATATCAAGTATGTTCAGAATATAGCTGAACTGAAGTTGTTGTATTTGTTACCTATAAATAATGAAGGCATCTAGAGGAGTTTTTTCTTTAAAAAAAATCCTGTAGACTATGATACAGTGAACTTGTGCACTCAGTCATTCCCTTCATCGAAACAACTGCCTTTGGCGTGAATAACAGCTTGGCTGATATGAAGCACAATATTGATCTGTTGCTCGAGAAAGTCCACTGATAGTTCTTTGGACTTTTCCTGAGGTATGGCTATAACAGCTGAACACAAGAGGGATCTGCTGCTTCTATCTCTAGTCCATCCCAAATGAATTCAACAGGAGACCAATCCAGAGAGGGTAAAACTGCTCTCAGTTTGTTTATTCTCTTTCACTTAGACATAAACATATATGTACATGTTCTCTTTTTTCTTCTCATCATGAGTGAGAACCAGTTCATTTCAGTTGTAAATGGTAAATGGGTTTAACTTTCCAGGTGAAATATATGAATGGCCAACAGGGAACAGTGAAGTCTTCTTTTGTTCTTTGTATCTGTTTATAAATAAACTTTAAGTCTAAAGTTAAATGGTATGGAGGTACAGTAAATAAAAGTTTATTTATGTCAATGATTCATTATGTTTAAAAAATTATCATAATGATAAATATAAAAATCAATGAAGCATGTCTTTCTTGGACTGTAGAGAGTAGAATCAAAACAGGTATTTTTATTCATATGAGAATGGCATTCTGTTCTTGAATAGTCTGAATTTATTAATTTTTGTAATAGATGGCAGAAGCTATCTGATTTTATCCCTAACTAGCTGATTACCCAGCTTTGCCCAGGTATAGTGGGGCCTGATGCTCCTTCCCTGCTGTCTCCTATGTCGCCTCCACCGCTGCATTGTCTGGCCCCATCCCGGCACCTCGCTGTGACAGAAGAGGCTCAGCGCCACCCGGGGCAACCTTGTCCTGTCATTGTCTCCTCATAACAGCAGCCGCCTTCAGAGCCGGCTGGAAAGCCTGTACCGTGCGTGTGCCACACGGCGCATGCCCAATAGAAGTTTGCCGGTTTGTTTTGGGGGATCGTTACTTCTGCACCCTTTTTCAGGGGCGTAGACCCCCCCAAGTGGTGTGTGACCCCCCCAATGTTCATTTCTGAAGGGTAAGTGATCTGCGTGGCAAGTTTCATAGAGATTGGTGCAGCCGTGTGTGTATGTATACAGCACATACAAACACCCCCACTCTGCTTTATATATATATAGATAGGTATTGAGGTAACCAGTAGAGGGTATCCTTGAGATCTACAATGGACTTCCATCACACTGTTCTTCATGATGTTTCAAGTCAGAGCAAGAAGATATTGGTCAATAGAAAAGGCAAACAATTTTTCCCATATGAGTTATTTTCCCCCTGGAATTAAATACAACCCTTCATATGGTTTTCTTCCAGGATTATCACAATTTCCTAGCCTCACCATCATTAAAATTCACAAAACACATTTTGTAAAATGTGTTGTGCTATCGGAGTAACCATAAATGGTCTTTAATAATGAATCTCTTAAGTGTTCCTTCTAAAATCTTGAAGCTTGTCAGATGTAGATTCAATCAAAAGTCACAGAATCTGTAATTCTGACTTGTCAAAGGGTTTTTGAAAAAACGGCTTATTCAGTTCTCCCTTCATAAGTTACCTTTTGGCATCTGGGACCCAACTCTTCTATATTAATTATGCCAGAATCTTTTGAGATCTTCAATACTATCGTACAAAATTGTTTAAGATCTTGACAGTGAACTCATCAATAGTTTGCAAAATTTGGCAATTTCACAAAATTTCAGCAATTTATTTAATTTTTGGCACAATCAAAATCATGCTAGCCCCTAATCCACAATGTGAAGAGAGATTACTCCTTTATACTTGGAAACAATGACCAGTTTATAACTTGAATGTCCAAATCAACATTTTAATTGAGACAAAAATATCATGTATAAATGGTTAATGAACGATTTTGCATAATACTTTCAGTCTATTTCTATAGTCTATAAAGATTGTTTTACATTTTATTTCATTTTTTTTATTCAGTGCATTAATTGTCCCATCCAGTTTTGTTTCACCTACAAACCTTATAATATTTGAAAGCTTTGGAGGGGGGATGAATTCAATTAACATTGAAATGAATAATAGATTTTGAAATATTTAGCAAACGTGTTCACAGACAGCCCTAGCTTTACCGAACAATTTTCCTTTCTATTGTTTTTTTTTAAAAGCAGATTTTTAAAGTTATTTCCAAGCGGAATTGTCTCTTTCTTATCCGTGATGCATTCTTTACCTGGGCACAATAACTTGCTTATTATGCTTGACCATTCTATTAATCTTTCCTACAGCTTTAGAAGTCAGTTATTAGGTTGGCTTGAAACAATGTCTACCATCACCCTCCTTATTTAAAGCTCAAATCCATCTTCATAACTCATTCATGGCAGCTAAAATCATTGGTGTGTATTGAGGTTTTGGAATTAATGGAACAACTATTGTTAGTTGTTCTTCATCCCCAATCTCTCTTTAACTGTCTCTATGATTCAAAAAATGTGTTTTTATCTTTTAAAATACAGCATGTAAGATATGTGGAGTGGGAGGAATCAGGAAACATTCAAGATCAATCTAATCCAACCACAAAGTCATCTGGGTGACTTTGGGACACTTTTTACCCTTTTGGCACTAGGAAGAAAATAGTGGCAAAGATTCCTACTTCCTATCTGGTTATAATCCATTCTGATGATATCTCCTATCCACCTCAGCTGAGCTCTGATCAGGGACTCAATGCTGGTGGATTCTGACATTGTCTTCTCAATGAATTCTGAGGCGGGAGAGAAAGCAAACATGTGAAATTTGTCCAGTTATTTGATGTGCCCTTTGTGTACAGAATCCGGGACTCATATCCATATAGGAGAGAAGGGATAATCACAGCTCAGTAGACTTTCAACTTTGTGGAGATATGGATTTTGTATTGATTAGGCACTTTAGTATGCAGCCACACCAGGGCCTACCTAGCTTTGGTAACCTCAGAGTAGAGATGATACTTTGCATGTATTTCAAGCTGTTTACATTTGTCAGCTAGGTGTTGTCACAGTATGTTTGGTTCTGTAGTTTTGGTATTTGGCATGAGCTGGTAAAAGACTTCAGTAATGTTCTGAAGAACAAAAAAAGTGTGAGAATTTGCTCAGCATCAACTGCAGAGCACTGTCTTTGTGTGCCATGGTCATCAGCAAAGTTGGTTTCTTGAATGACTATATGGAGACATTTTATCATGTGTTCAAGCAGCAAAGGTACTAGAGTCATCCAATCAGTAACTGATTTGTGTGTACATATACACACACACACACATACACACACATACTTCTTTCTTCAGACCCTGAATAGCATGCGATAACATGCAAGTAAACAACAGCTTGAATAGGACTAGGGATAACAACACAAGCCTGATTTATTTCATTGGAAATGGCAAATGCAACTGATGAATCACCATTTTGTCATGAAGTAGCTGAATCAACTTCATGAATTTCTTTGAAATATCAGTATCCATAATCTCATAGTAAATCAGAGAACTTCCTTGTTTACATTGTCAAATGCCTTTGTCAGGTCAATGAAGAACGAATAAAGACATTTGTTTGATGTACTTTTCCTAGACTTACCTCACAGAAAATATGTCTATGGTTCTCCATTCTGGACAAAAGCCACATTCCACCTTTAGGAGATTCCTTTCTGAGACAGTGGCAAGGAAAATGTGGGCAAAGATCTTATCTGTGATGGACAGCTGAGAGACACCTATGTAGTTTCTGCAGTCTGATTTTCTTCCTTTATTTTTATGGAGAGCCACAATGGGGGCATCACAGAAGTCATCAGGGATCTCCTCTGTTGACCAAATGTCTTTCAAGAAGTCTTGAAATGCCCTCTAAGTTGTTTGTGTATATTGCTTTGTAGATCTCAATTGGAATTGCCCTATTGCTTTACTTGAGTTCATCTGCAAGATTGATTTCTTGTTCTCATCAGTAGAGGAAGGCAGGTGTAGGGCATTCAAATCTGGAGCTAAGGAATCTGCTATAAAACATCGTCATCAACTGTGGATGGCCTGTTAAGTAGTTCATTTGGAATACAAATGGGCAATCTCCCCTCCTCTCTCTTTCTATTTCTTTCTGTAAAACGTATACAAATAATAACAAATTAAATTAAATGTTCAATAAAGATTGTAGTATGACAATGAGATGTTTCTAAGTTAAAATGAATATAGAAGTTGGTATGGTCACAAAAACAAAACAAAATGAATTCTTAATCTAGTTGAGAACAAAATTACAAAGAAAAATATATCTTCTCAGACCAGGTCACTTGCAAGATTTTTAGAGAAAGACTCCAAATAACTCTGAGCTATGCTCAGATGTGAAGGGCAACCTAGTAAAAACAAAAAGGATACTGTGAATGTTTCAACTCTTGTGATTCTTACTTATTTGCTACAAAATGGTAAATCCTCAGAAGCAGATGGACTAATTCAACTTTAATATAAGGCTCTGTAATTAGAAACGCAATGTAAAATTGTATTATGTCTCAGGAAAATTCCCCAAAAATGCCTTTAGTGATGGAATGCTCATGTGTCTTTTTACTGCAATAATGAGAAAGTTTTTGGACAATCCTGTGTTTCTTCCTGGTAATTCTATCAACCTCACCAAGTTGGCTTGCCGCTTCAGAATAAGTCTGTCTCAAGAATTTGAGTAATGGCTGAAATGTAAAATATCCAAATACCGCATGAAGGCAGACAACCAACATATCTGATGTCCTTTATAATGTTTCTATGAGAAACATAAGTCTGCTAGACCTGTCAGAGTGCATTTGATAAGCTGTTTTCTGCAGGTTAACAATTTCAGGCCATCAATATTTGGTTTATGGTGTTTGATTCACAAATTACTTTCTGATTTTAAGAAGTTTACATAAATAATTAAAAACTCTTGAGTAATAGTGATTAATAGCATTTGTCTGCTTAGTGAGTGGAGTAACACCAGCTTTTTCAGCTGTGAAAACCAATCTTGTTTAACTGAGGGGAGAAGTCTCAGATTTTGAACAGATTAGGAATACCTCAAATCAAATAAATTTATAACAGCCGTAAGGCCAGAAAACGATGATAGGAATGCCAGTTTATGATGATTATAGAGACATTTCCACCCAATAAACATGACTGATTAATAGAGCAAGTTTTTAGAAAACATAATGCATAATTAATGTATAGTATTTACATCCCAAGATTATATAATATTTGTGGTATCATATAGCTTTGAAGAGGGATAATATCAATGCACATTATTAATTTGGAAGGTAGAGTCCGCAACAGCAGGATGCTTGTCTCCTTCATGTCCTAATGGAGGACTTTCTGATAAGATCTGTTTAGCTTTTATGGCAATAGGATGTTCTTCTGTTCCCAGATCGTAGATGATTTCGCAGTCTTCTTTCAATCCACTCCAGATCCAAGACAACAAAACTTGCTGTTTTTTTTCTCTTTCTATAGCTTTTTTCAAGTAAAAAATTATATAAAGAGCCCCTTTTCTTCAAAATAGCTTTACTGCATTTATAATATATCAATGTAATTCTGAGTATCCATATAAGGGAAAAACAAACCTTGCCCTTTTAGCACAATAATGTCAATATTGGAATGAGATGCACAATTCTAAACTTAGATTCCTTTTTGAACAATATGGCCAACAGAGAAGTCTCACCATTGTTCAAAAGTGTGTGTGCGTGTCTGTCTGTATACATATATATGTACACACACACACATACATATACATATATATCTCTTATGAATTTACATGTTACAGATTAGAGAGGCAGCCAGAAGAGAGCAGCATATGCACAACACATCTCTCAATAAAGAGAATTAAAAATCGTTGTTGACAAATCAAAAAAGACACCCCTAGTTTTAAAGATATTATTCTTTAGCTCAGTAACTGAAAGCATTTCTTACCCTATTTGGCCAAGTATGTGCATCCTGAGGCATTGATCTTCTAATGTATTTTTTTGAATAACATAAAATACTTT
>JANHJO010007125.1:44118-56873 GCA_032468235.1 Pseudoxyrhopus heterurus | reverse complement strand
GAACCCAGATTGTTGGGGGCAATATGCCGACATTGTAAACCACTTAGAGAGGGTTGCAAGCCCTGATAGGCGGTATATAACTACAGTGCTATTGCTATCAATGGAATTAGAGGTCGAGCAATTCTTTTCTCTTCTTGGAATCCATTTGCAGGCTCAATGATGAGACTAATAAAGTAGAAGAGACTAACTGACTAGAGCTGCCAGTATTTTATGATTTATCAACGATGGGTGAAGAGGACTTTAATCTGCTAGTGGGAAAAGGCCCTGGATATTTTTTTTCTGCAATGCTATACTCTTAAAAGATGTTTCTGCATCCCTAACCTATCTTCTTGTTCCCCCTTCCCATGCTTTTGTCTTTTGTTCATCCAGGTATATTGGGTTGGACCAATTATTGGTGGTTTGATGGGCGGCTTTTTGTACGACTTCATCTTATTCCCTCGGATGCGTAGTATCTCAGAACGTCTGTCTATTCTCAAAGGTGACCGGCCTGTTGCAACCAATACATCCAGAGAACCTCCAGGGGATCCTATTGAGCTGAAGACACAAGCACTATAAACAGTGACCATAGGATGGCACAACATAGCACATACACACATCCCTGCTCTGGGGAGAGATGGGGCAGAATAACTGGCCCAGTATACAGACTGTTATTGCTCCTGGCCAGTGGGAAGTGGTTGCACAAAGGAGGCCCAAATCAGAGGGGAAATGTTATCCAGTCTTTCTCTCTCTTAAAAACAAATTAACAGACACACAAAACATGGGATAATAGAATGCAGAGAGTGTGGTTGGGAGGGGAAGGGAACACTATGTCATTGCCTGATTTTTAAATGATTTATTTTGCAGTGAGAAGTCTTAAAACAGTTTTGTGGGGAGAAACAAAAGGTATAAGAGTATAAGAATAGCTCTGCTTTGAATTCTTGCAAAACGTGCATTCCTTTCACATCTATTACGCTGAGTCACCCTTTGCAGACCTCGCTGCTCTCCCTTCTGCACCTGAGTTGTTGTGGGAGGCAGATTGTTTAGTGTGGGATTGCTAGAGTTCTTTGTGAGTTTGCCATTGGCATCTTTCAATTCCCCTGCTTCATAATACTCTGGCTCCAGCTTTGTGCGCTATGCCAACAAGGTATGAAGCCTTGGCTCAAGTGGGTTTGAGGACTTGAATAGGTGGAACAATTCTTTCCTTCCATCAAAGTAGCTTCCCCCTTGGAGTAGTCATGCTCAGATTATCTATTGACGTAAGTTGGTGAGCGTAGTGAGGAAGAGCAAGTGACTTGTGGCCACGTAGAATATATACATAGATAATTTTGGCTTGTGCATATGTGAGAAACAATTTTTGGGGTAAGCAAATGCAGAGCCAGAGCCAGAACCCCAGCAGGGAACAAACATCACTGAACAAAGCATGTAGGTCCCAGTTCAATTCCTGGCATCTTAGGTAGTAACCTCAACATGCTCAGTGCTGATCTTGGACCTGCTGCTAGTAGCCAGCTCTGGATTTTTGTGCTACGCAATACATAGCTCCGCTATAAAATTCAAAATGCCAGGTAGGGATTTAGCAGCCTGAGTAAGAACATTTTATAACACCTATTTCAAACATCAATCACTAAATCAAAATAAGTTTCCTGGGGGAAGGGAAGTATCTAGCTTTTTATTTAAAATATTTATTGATGTGTTTACATTTGTGTCGTTTCTTTCCATCAGAAGCTGCTGCTACTTCTGTTTAATTTTCCTCATTATCCCACATAATTTATCCCAGTGCTAAAAAAGTGAAGTGAAATAGAATTAGGGCATGGTCTTGCTTATCTTTAAGATAGGGTTGCCATATCTAGACTGCAGAAATCGTGGTAGCCAACAGAAGGTACCAAAAGTGTTTTATGTACCTCTCTGCTGCCATTTAATTGTCAGCTAGCCTACCATACATATGGGAATTCTACTTTAAGCAGATTGAAATATTCCGTCAGTTTGAGTTTAGCCTAATTTGAAATTAAACTTTCAAGCCCCATGACTTCATCCTCAAAGGTACACTTTGGGCAAGGGGTGAGGAGAATGAATTGAATACAAAGGAGACTTGATGTTGAATATGAATCTCTATAATCCTCCCCTCATCCAAACCACATTTTATGAACTGCCTTTTAAACTGTAGGCTTAGCCATACATATAGCTTCAGTGAAGTTCCTTTGATAAATATAGAACGTGTGAATGTTGTGGGCTCCATTTTTCATTGCTACCATAGTCTATTCCACCATATTCTCTGATACTATTTCACCTCCCTTTTCTTATTTGCTATCAAGACGCTGAATGGAAATAGTCCTTTTTTTTGTAGAATCCTCTAGGACCTCAATAAAGCTATAAAAATGACTTTTTAGAACTGAAAGTTCTGCTTAGATGCTTGAAGTAAGAAAGAGCACAAACTCTGACCAAACTAAATCAAATAACCATATTTACCATATTAACAAATGCAAACAGTATATACTCAAGAGCCCCTAAAACCAGCCTCTTCATTAACCAAAACTAATCTCTGGTCTGATCAGCATGCTTAATAATGCAAAGTAATCATCCATTTGTATCTCACTTTGCTTCCATGGAAGTCACGTTTATTCCTCCACAGCTTGGTTTATTCAGCAGGCTAAGCTGTATTTTAAAAGCATAATTTGTTGCCCAGTGATTGGTTTTATACTTCATCCTATGCTATAAACCAGAACGACTAGATTCTAACATCATGCTATATCAAATCTGAAGTAACCACATAATGATTTAGTACAGTGTACGAACTCAGCCCATATTAAAAGATCCACATGTAAATTATTGGTCTTCTATAAAATATACATCTTGTCAGGAAATCTGGCATCTTCACCGGAGTATCTGTTTCAAAAGTTCAGAAAAAAATGGTTGAAAAAATGATTAAGATTAGAACGATCAATAGAAGAGAATATTTGTAGCTTAGGGTTCAATTGTAGGGACCTTGGTGCTCTCTGAGCTTGATTGCAAGCTCAGGGAGCACTAGGGAGCCCTCATTAGAACAATCTTCCAGTTCTCGCTGACAAAGAATGAGTATGGCTTTTAGATGGAGTTAAGGATAGGGAAGCCTTTGGCTGATTTAACTATTAGAATTTTTTTTTTGGAATATCAGCATATGTATACTTGACTATTGAAGCAGGAGGCCAAGATCTGATGGGAGGAGGGTTGAGTCGTTATGCTTCACTTATAGAACTACTGTATACCCCAAACCCATGTAAGAGTCTTGAATGCTGTATTTCTGGACTTCCCCATATTTTCTAGTTGCTATATGTTGTAAATATGATGCCGACTAGTTTGGTCCAGCAGAATTTCTCTCGCAGTTAGGTGAACTATTTAATTTAACCCTGCAGGGTTGGTTTTTAGGCTCCTTATCTCTAACAGCAGCTTTTCCAACCAAATAGGTTGGAAGTGCAGTTCCAAAGTTCCCAGATATCATTGGGCTTATTGACATCTAAGAGTTGCAATCTGATATAATGGAGGGTTAAGAATTAAGAAAAATTAAGGAAGGCCAAAATGTGAGTACAAAGTGGTTTATTTACTGGTCAGGCAGTTCCAATAGTAGATGTGATTCAAGAGATTTCACAGACAAACTATTGGAATGAAAAATGGTGACCAATATCTCAAAAGGAAAATGGGGAGGGTGGTTACAGTGAGTGATAGGGGTGCAGACGTTTCCTTCTGAAATGATGTCTGGGGCATGCTTATGAATTCTTCAGTATTAATATTTGAGGTAGATCCTATTTTCAGACATTTTGGTGTGAACTGTTTTATTTTCCCAATCTCTCTACTACAACTGTTATATCAAAAATGGTGTAAATTCAAGGTCAGTCAACAGAATTAACTTGGAATCACTCCACGAGGGTCCATCATCAATCCAGCTGAGTTATAAACCAACATAAACAGGATGAATCTGTCTGCTACAACAGAGCCATTTTATTAGGATTGATTTGCACTGCAGTTGGAAATGGTTCCATTCAGATTATTTACAGGAGATGACAATTTATTTTTTATGTCTTGCTTTTATTTTTCCTGCCACATGATGCCAAGATGTTCATCTTTTTCAATGAGCTGTTTAACTTTCTGTTTCACAGGTATAAATAACATTTTAGTTGTTGTGTTGGGATTTATTTATTTAATTAAATGCTATAATTTATTTTTGCTAATAGCTCTGCATCAGAGAAATCTGGCACGATTACAGTAAGGAAGAGGGACATGGCATGAAGAAACAAAGTGATTCAGTATTTTATACATTCATGTCTAAATCACACAAGTCTCTATTCAGCCCAAGGACGCACATGACTTCAGAATACAGAGATTTCTACGGTACTAATTCCAAAATCTACATTGAATATATAGTGGTGCTTTCTTCTTTAATACAGTTATACTAAGTAATTGTATAGGAAACCAAACCTATAAATAGATCTATGCACTATTCAACCTTTCAGTTTCAAATGATTGTGGATGGTCAACTAAATACATTTTGAATCTCAATGAAAGGAGAACATAATTCCCTCTCTTGTTCCACATAAAAAAGCTTAGCTGGACTGATACCAGCAAATAGGAAAGCAGTGCCCTCACTGCATGGAATGGAACAGAGAAACAGCTATTCAACATTTGCAAGGTTGCTGTCTGATGTACAGCTGACTATATGTCTCTTTCAGGAGCACCTCCAGTTACTGGAGAGAGTGATTGTTTGCGGGCTCCAGAAACAAAATATTACATTAAGATCCTACTTCTTACCTAGCATGGTTCTTATTATGTCAGTTATGTTTGAAATTGGAAGATAAAAAGCTGCCTCACAGCCAGGACGACTGAGTTTTATTGCAATGTAGAGTCAAGTATATTTTAAAATAGGCACGTAAAGTTTATATTCTGTCCTGAATGCACACATGTGGCTTATAAGAAATAGAATATAAAAAGAGGTCATTTTAATTAAATTCCAATGTATTTCCCATTTGATTTATATGCTTAGGAAATGACAATCCTAATTTTTTACCTCAGTCTCCAAGATCAAGAAGCTCAATCTGTAAAATAGTGCTGGGATAAAAATACACAATTGACAGTGGCAAAGAAAGCATCGTTATTCCATGTTGTATGTTCAGAAAAATTTATTGTAAACATTTCTATACAATTAAATTAATTAACCACCATCATTAAGGATCTCAATCTACAACATCTTGCTAGGTTAAAAAAAAATAGTAATTTACAGTCCCAAAGAAATTAGTAACTCCATGCTATTTATCCATACAAACTCAAGTAAAGGCTTTCACAAATATATTATATAATGAAATTAAAAAAGAGAGAGAACTGAAGGGAATGAGAAATGTTTCTTGATGCTCCATTCTCGTTATTTCTAATGCATCCAATTATTTATTTATTAACCTTGTGAATTCCCATGTATTCTCATGGAAATATTTATATTTGGTAAATATAAAGTGTGCCTTGCATGAATACATGAATAGCATTCCCATAGTTATTGCCATGCACTGCACTCCTGCAAGTTCCCTTACACTACATTTTTCTTGTATATTTAATAGTGTCTGCTGGGAGGATGATAAAATACATGTAGTCCTCAACTTACAACACTTTGTTTAGTGACTGTTTGAAGTTACAACAGCACTGAAAAAAAGTTGACTTATGACTGTTTTGACACTTACCACTGTTGCAACATTCCCCACGGTTACGTGATCAAAATTCACACATTTGGCAAGTGACTCATATTTATGATGGTTGCAGTGTCTTGAGGTCAGGTGATCACTTTTTGCTTTCTGAAAAGCAAAGGGAAAGCCAGGTTCACTTAACAACTGTGTTACTAACTAACTGCAGTGATTCACATAACAACTGTGGCGAGAAAGGTTGTAAAAAGGGGCAAAGGCTCACTTAAATGTCTTGCTCAGCAACAGAAATTTTGGGCTCAATTGTGGTTGTAAGTCAAGGACTATCTGTAATTGTACATTTAAAAAGCTATATGTGTAAGATTAATGAAGCATGCTACATGCTGTAAATAATAAAAAAACATTTGAGGGAGTACGGCATATATACATACGTACACATATATTCTGAGTCTGTATATTTATGTAGTGAGAGAGAGATCCATCTCTACCCTTTTCAGTCAGATAAATCAAATAAATAAATATATAAATAAATCCAGAGGCCTTTTTAACTACGGCACAAGAACACGACAAAAACATGTAACTAAACAAACCATGGTATGATATGTCAAATCATGTGGGATTTTTTTTTAGTTCAATGTTCAGCCCCTGAGCTTTGATATGAATATACATCAGATCATTTGCTTCTTTTTAGAATCTATTAGGTTTTCAAAAGCTCAAGTTCCCTGCCCGTCCCCTCACCCTCCCTTCCCCTTCATTGAAAAATAAGAACTAAGAAAACTCCTAGATTTCTCCTAGTGATGAGGTTTATCTCCCTATCTTCTAAATAACTGTGCATCTTTAAGGTAGATTATCAGCCTTTATAAAAGACAGATATCTTCATTTAACTTCTATTTCTGTGGTCTCCTGTTTGATGTTAGGGCTGGAAAACTAATTTTTGTATGTCATATACATACTGGTTCCCAAACCCACTTGACAGAAGTACCCCATTTTGCCTGTGTGGCAAATGGCCATTTCTACTCTAGATATGTATAGCATAGTCTAGCATAATGTCAACATACCAATAATGCTTTATATTGCCACAGCAGTGGCTGAGTGGCACTAGAAGACATGGATCACTGCCATGAAAACTGCTAATCCCTTTTAATTCCTGTAATGACTTTTCTTTCTTTCCTTTTATTATGGCAGAATAAATAGAGCCCATCTTTCCTGTTCTTTTCTACTGTAGCTGCTTGTTAATTGGAATCCTATATTTTGAAATAGCAAAATAGAAATAAAAACCATCAAAGCGTATACAACTATGATAAAACTGTATTAAAACCAAAAAACATATGCAGCAGCTGTATAAACAACATTCATGGCCTTCAGCATAATCGTTGAAGGGCTCTCCTCCACAACTGAAGCCTGAGGCTTTCCGAAAAGCCAGCCAGGACATATGTCCTTTAAGAGGCGGGCACCATGACAGAATAGTCTTTCTGGACCTTGTTGGATGACACTCCTTGGTAGACATGTCACTCTTGCCAGATGTAACTGAGAAGAGGTGGTCCATCAAATAACCCATCACATGCTATATAGTGCTTTATAGGTCATTATCAGCATCTTGAATTGAACATGGAAGCAAACTGGCAACCAATACAGCTTGTAGAACAGAGGTGTAATGTGCCCTGATCAGGGAGCACACATAACTGCCCATTTTGCATCTGCTGGAGTTTCTGGGCAACCAGAACCAGGTCCCTCAGAAAGGGACTTTTTCACTCAGCTTATTTGAAAGCAAAAACACAACATCATGGATAGATTTTACCCCCTGTGCTCTTAAGGAGGTTGACTGAAATCCAAGCAGGATTTCCTGCTTGAATTTTGTGATGGATCTTTTTCAGCCTAACCCCAGGAACCAGACAGAGTCCTCTAGGCAGGTAGCAGTAGCAGCTTGCAACCTTCCCTGCCCAACTTCCCTATTAGCTTTCTGAGGAAGATGGCAGGGAAGTTTGCACATGGCAACCACATGATCACAGGGTGCTTGGCAACCTGTTGTAAGTACAAACAGGTTGCCAAGCATCCAGATTCCAATCACATGACTGCAGGGGAGTTGCAGCTATAATTTCAGTCATGGGTCATAAGCCCCTTCATGAATTCAGCACCATCATAATTTCATATAGTCGCTGAATGAGTGCTCATTAAGTAAAGACAACCTGTACAATAATCCATTTGAGAGGTGCCCATAACGTGAATGACCAAGAGTAAACCTCCCAGTCCACAAATGGACAAAACTGATGCACAACATGAAGTTCTTCACATAGGAGTCATGAGTCCAGGAGGACTCTCTGATTGCATACAGAGTTTCTTTGGGCCAATGCCACCCCATCCAGAACAAGGGGTGATAAGTCACTGAAACCAAAGCGAAGAGACAACCAAACCCTGTGAAACCCTGCAAAGTAGGGTTGAGAGCAAGATTTATAATTCCCAAGGAAAATCAATTGGAAATAGCCATTCAAGAAAGAGAATCGGCACAATACAACTCCTTTCACCCCCAGCTCCCAAAGCTGCTTCAGTAGTATATCATGATCGATGACATTGAAAGCCACCAAGAGATCAAGATGAGCCAGGATGGATGCACTGTCCCCATACCAATGATACCAGAGATAATCAACAAGCATAATCAATGTTGTTTCAGTCCTATACACAAATCTGAAACCTGACTAGAAGGGGGCCAGAAAATCTGTTTTAATCAGGATCTTCTGAAGCTATTGTGTGATCACTTTCTCAACAACCTTTTTTAAAAAGGGACCATTAGATACTGGGTGAAAGTTCTGCAGTCTGGTTAAGTCTAGTAATGGCTTCTTGGAGAGAGGATGAACAAATGCCTCTTTTAAGATTCTGCCTATTGCCATAAATTTCTTTGTCCACCAACAACACAGTGTTACCCTCTTTCAAGTTACATATAACATTCCGCTAATTGGTTTTAGCATTCATTTATGATGATTCAATAGGATTAGATTGCCTTCTAATCCTATTAAATCATCATAAATGATTACTAAACCAATACTTCTAGTGTCTCAAGCTGTTGTTAGTAATCTGTATCTGTCTCCATTGGCTTTGCACCTATCTCAATAAATTAGAATAGAATAAAGCTGGAAAGGATCTTGGAGGTCCTCCAGTCCAGCCCCCTAACCCTAACCCTAACCTATACTATTTCAGATAAGTGACTGTCTAGTCTCTTCTTAAAGACGTCCAGTGATGGAGCTCCCAGGATATCTGGAGGCAAGCTGTTCCACTGGTTAATTGTCCTCACTGTTAGGCAGTTTCTCCTTAATCCTTTCTTTGATTAGTTTCCAACCATTGTTTCTTGTCTTGTCCTCCAGTGCTTTGGAGAATAATTTGACCCCCTCTTCTCTGTGGCAGCCCCTCAAATACTGGAATACTGTTATCATGTCATCACCCCTAATTCTTCTTTTCTTTACACTAGCCAAGCCCAAATCCTGCAACCGTTCTTCATATGTTTTAGTCCCCAGGCCTTTGATCATCTTAGTCGCTCTTCTCTGACTGACAGTTTGCTAGTATAGAAAATAAGCAAGGATTGCAATACGCTAATTAAGCACCTACAATATGCAAAATAAGCAAGCATTGTAATACAAGAACGGCCGGCGGGGACGGCTTTACTTGCTTAGAATACTGTATGTGTATGAACTTCCCGGTCTTAGTTTGCTCCACCCATAGCTTTCGCTTAAAAAGGCGATGCCACAGCCGAAGTGGAAACGTGGAGTCAAAAAAAAAAAAAATTCCGTGAGCAATAGGGCGGTCATTTTTGCCATGTTTTAATATAAAAGCATCAAGGATTGCAACCATAATCCGGAACGTGCAGCTAAAAACTGTCACGACGTGGGCCAATTAAACCATCAAAGGAATGATTCAGATGGGCAAACAAATATAGCGGAATTAATTCCCTCGATTCTCAGAACGCTTTGTACCTTGAACCTAATAAATACTTCATACCGCAGTTCTGCTTGTGATTTAGCGCTTCGTAGGAACGCAAGTCATTCTGCTTTATAAATTATGGTTTAATGGGCTGTGTGATACCATTACACGGAGTCCTTCGGGAATGGGCGGCATACAAATTCCAACAAATAAATAAATTACGAATTGTGATTTATTTAGCAAGGCTTGGCGTGCCAGCACAGCCAGTCAGCGGGTCTACCTGCAAAGCCTTATAACGATCTATCCGGGCAAGGAACGCGATTTGTTTCCATGGGCTTTGCCTCAGCGATGAGCCACTTGTGAGCGAGTTCCTTTGTCGGCATTGACCCTTTAAAAAGCTAGCGATCATTTTAGCGCCATTTCAAGTTTAGGAGGCGGGAATCGCGGTGGACGACGGTAAGACGTCGGGATCGAGTTGCTTTTCCCGCTGCAGCGAAAAGGGGACCTAAAAGCACAAATGGAGAGCCTGGTAAGTTGGGCATATCTGTGCATCGGACGGTGAGGGCAGCGATTATTGGAGAGAAAGCCCTAATGGGGCTTCTCCCTCCTGAATAATATACGTCCCATCGGATTCTGTGCCTCCTATTCAGCGGCCATTTGTTAGGAAGCGAGTGTTAATGACTTCTTTGCAGCTTAAATTCTAACTGAATTAGCTTTGCAATCATTTCCCAAAAAGCTAAACTCTCTTGGTAAGCCTAAAATACGTTCAGGATTGGGTTGGGTTGGTAATTTGATGGCAGAGTTATGACACTCGAATTATATTTATTGGGGGGGGGGCTGTTTGTGGAGCTTCTCAGTCATCCGGGTTATTGTCTCAAAGATGTTTTTTTCTTCAAAAGGCAACTGGACTATTTTTTTTTCCTTCAAAAGGCGACTGGGGAGGAGGTAGTCCTCTGCGTCCATGTTTACAGAGTATTTGGAAGTACTCTAAAATCTAAATCATCTTGGCTGTGTCGCAAAACGTATAGGACTGCAAGTTAGCCAAGCAGCTCTTAAATCTGCTGGCATGTGGTATGCACCCAGCTGTAGTTGTTAAAAGTTCTGAAAAACTGGATAGATAGAGTAAACCAAGGGTAGCTTTAGGCAAGCTTGGCATGTGCAAATTCAGGCACAGAATTCTCTGGGGTAGAATGGGACAGATCAGGGCCATTAAGGAAAAGCTGAAATGGAGCATTCAAGGCATCTGTACTACAAGTATGAAGTGGGTTCCTACTTCTGATTTAGATCTATTAAAAGTTGGATTTTTGTCATTGAAAAATGTGAATGTAATTCTAATAGGATGATAGTGGCTGAGTTTACAGAAGATGCTGTACTTAAATGGGTTTATAGTTCAGTGTGTTGTGTGAACCTGGCAAGTGTAGCTAGGCTTTACAGTTCTGGGTATATTGAGTCAACCATTGTTCAGCATAGTATGCGAATATATAGAATGATTATATTCATCTCTGACACTTGCAGCAATACATCTCATCCTGATTAAACTCAATTAAAATGAAGGGATTCAAGTTAGCCCCATGAGGGGCAAAATTGTACCCTATATACAGGGAATGAAGGTGAATATGTCCTAGGATAATCCAAATTTTCTGAGCTTTCGGGCTCCTGGAGCCCATCTTCAGGGAACTTTTCTCTAAGCCTTTATACACTGCCGAAAGTTTATAGGAGGACACATTGCCAATGTTGCTGGCGCTCCTTCACATATCAAAGCAATTCACATGTCAGAGTAATGGAAAGGTGGGACTCCAAGGGGGCCTTATTGGAATTACCTGGGAAGAGGGTACCTTCTGCCCCTTAGCTCCTGGGCTTTTCATTGGCTGCTGTTTTGCTTGTTAAGTTTGAGGGACACAGGAGCCCCGCCTTCTGTGTTTTGATTTTACAGTTGCTTAGTGGGGGGTCTTTTCTCTTGCAGAGTCCAGGAAGATTTATCTTTAATAATAGTAAACACAGCAACAATAACAGTAATAGTAGCCTGACTCAGTACAGGAAATTAGGTTTTTCATTCAATCTGCTACTATATTCAAGGTGATTCTGTGATAAGGATAGCACATTTTTGTTATTCTTGTATGAATTATTGTTTGTGGTGCTACCTGTTTGTCACATTTACTCCACCCCAAAAAAGTTGATTGTTAGAGCACATAACTGGAATTGCATGTTAAGTAAGTTAACTGGGAAAAAGAATACAATGACATGCCAAAATATGATTTTTGGTTTTAACAAATGTGCAATTGCTAATAGTTAACAGTATCAGCTGAATGATTTTCAATGGTACATTATTGAAGGAAGTAGATTCCCGTATGTTTTAAAATAATATTTATTAAACTACAGCTATTGCCCCAGTTACTAGTTTTAAAGGATCTAGACATTTTTTCCTTTGGATATTGTTTCTTAAATAGAAGAAATACGGCTTTCTTGTATTAATACCGATAGTTATAGGTATTGTATGCCCTTAGAAGCAATATAACAAGCTTTTTAGTATGTCCATTGTGGTCAAGACTACAATATAGTTAGTTCACAAGCATCATTTTATGCTTGTCTTATATATCCAATGATAAATATTTGGAGGCTGTTAAAAAACGAGCAAAAATAAATAAAAAATAGCATTGGCATATTTTATCCCTCATAGGCTGCTACTATTTGAATTCTCAAATTCAAAACATCTGCCATTTCACTCCTTTGAATGCGCTGCTGCTTTCGCATTTCATTGTGATTAAATATAATTGAATAAAACATAAATTTTATATTCCTGTATTCAGTTAAAATGTTAAAAATTAAAAAAAGAATATATAAAAGATATCAGATTAGTTGTTTGTGGATACTATCTATTGCAGTTCCACAGTGGCAATCTAAATATATATTTTCAATTTATAAAACCTTTGGATTTTATTCTTTAGAGCTCAGACTTCTGATTATTAATTATAACACTGGAAATATTTTTACTGTTGCATCCTACTCCTGGCATTCATAAGTCTTTGTATTCCATGTGCTTAAATAGTTTCAGTTGAAATGGTCTAGTGACTCTAGTCTTTTGGAAGAAAGTATAACTAATACCATTATTATTTACCCAGTCTCCCCATAATTGTTGTTATTAGTTGCGAAGTCATGTCCGACCCATTGCGACCCCATGGACAACGTTCCTCCAGGCCTTCCTGTCCTCTACCATCC
>JANHJO010007124.1:8344-18929 GCA_032468235.1 Pseudoxyrhopus heterurus | reverse complement strand
AATTGCAGGCAGCTGGCAGCTACGTACTAATTACTAAGTACTAAGCACTCTAACCTCTGCACCACCTCGGCTCTTCTATTCCTTTCCCTATTAATCCCAGATAATTAGTTCCAATTACATATTATTTGTTGACTAATGTTATTTCTGCATCTCTCATAATAAATGTTAAAGTAGTTTACAGATAAAGCCATAAAAGGTTGCTGTATATGATCTATTGGAAGGCCCGTAATTAAGACAACCGTATTTTCTGTTTGAAATGGATAAAGGAAACTTGTTAGCAAAAATAGTACTAGTTATACAGCATTTAGTCCAAGTTATTGATAATCTGTTTTTGATTCCAAGCTATATTCTTGTTCTTCTATTTATCCTTTGATATGTGCTTGCTAATACTTGGCTGTATTAGGCACTTGGTAATTCAAGTATGGAAAGCCTGAATAATTTATGTTTTTATTTCTTGTTGTGGCATTTTGTCTAGGAAAAAGCAGCAAAATGGAAGAATCCAGATGGACACATGGATGGATTAACAACTAATGGCGTTCTAGTCATGCATCCTAAAGGAGGGTTCACTGAAGAATCGAAACCTGGTGTTTGGCGAGAAATTTCAGTCTGCGGTGATGTATATACTCTACGGGAAACAAGATCTGCTCAACAAAGAGGCAAGCTAGTAAGTTAATGATGAAAAACATGATTTAAAATTATTTCTAGCCATTGAAGAACATTAAAGTGTTTTTTAGTTAAACAAACAGTAAAGTTTGTTCAAAAGAAGCTTAATGAACAAGACAACATAAAAACTCTGCAATGGTAAATATGAATACAGAAAACACGAATCCATCTGAAAACCCTTACAACAGAACCATTTTACCTCCCAAATGAGAAGCCATATAGGGATTTGCAGGAAAAGAAGTCCAGCTAGACACACTGTTTAGCAAAAGGGACCTGGAGCATGCCTAACCTACTGGATCTGGTGAAATGGGTGGAGACCATAAGAATCGAGGAATGCTGCAAATTACATTAACTTGGGCCTTGTGGGTGATAACTAGCACCTTGATTTGCACCCAGAGGTAGACTAGAAATCATTGCAGCTTACATAAAGATACATAAAGATACACTTAGAATCGTTCTTGGATTGGGAGGTACTACATAAAGTCACTCATGCGATTGGACTATTGCTGTGTGTTATATACATGGGCTGCCCTTGAAGACTATTTGGTAACCACATTAGGCCCAATTGTAGAGTTGTGAATGGATATGGGTATACCTTGAAACATTCTAGGTTCACTTCTGCTCCACAAGCTATACTGGCTGCTAATTGGCAAATAGGTGGAATTCAAAGTGTTGGTCATCTACACCCACTCCTCATTTAAGTGACAGAGTTCCATTCCAACGACCAAGTTAAACCAAATGTCACTAAGTGAATACAATGAGAGAGAAAGAGAAACTCTGTGAAAATCGCTGATTGCTGACATGTCAATCAGAGTTGTATAGTTACTCATTCCTCCATGTATTATAAGGTGCATGAAATTTTACAGTAAATGCTGCATTGACTGAAAAATGATTTTGATTACTATCATATTGCAAATGGTTGTGACTGAAGTTGCTAAACAAGAAGTGGGTGTAAAAAGTTTTTTGTGGCTTGAGGCCTGATGATCTAGGGACCACCTCTTCTGTTTATGTTTCCCATCCTATAAAATCTAATATAGTGGGATCCTTCAGGTTCCATCATTAAAATGCTGTCAGATCTCAGAGATGGCTCTTTTCTGTAGCTTTATCTGTCCTGTGAGATAGTATCACCTATTCACTCTTCTAAAGTTCGCACAGCCACAATACTGTTGTTGTTTCTACAACTCTTGGAATGTGGCTTGCATTCAACAGGCCCTCAGACAAGCATTTTTCTACTTGTTTTATTATTTGAATATGTTTGTGACTAATTATTAGATGTCTATGGAGATTCTCAGTCATCCAGGTCATGGTTGACCTGGATGACCTTTGGGACTAATTATTAGACTCGGGTAATGGGGACAACGTATAAATCAGATGGATTGATATTGGGAAGTGTGTTTGCTAGGAAATTCTAGTAGAATGAACTCACAGCTCTTAAGAATGCAGAAGTTAGAAAAGACTGCTAAAATAATAAAAACAAAATTGTCCATTGCTTTAGCTCTTACTCAGGTATTTACTGTACAAATGCCATTGTCTCAGTGTTCTACACAGGAAAAAGAGAAGGCTGGATGGCTCATCATAATGTAAGAATTTAAAGAAGAGAATGAAAGTTTCATTGCTTCCAGAAGTGTGGGGGAACATAGCGAAAGGAATCATTTCAAATTGTTCTTTTTTTCTGCCTGGTGTTTTAGGTGGAAAATGAAACCAACATCCTACAAGATGGTTCTCTCATTGATCTATGTGGGGCCACACTCTTGTGGAGAACAGCAGATGGCTTATTTCACACACCGACTCAGAAACACATAGAGGCTCTACGACAAGAAATCAATGCTGCAAGGCCCCAGTGCCCCGTGGGACTGAATACACTGGCTTTTCCTAGCATTAACCGTAAAGAAGTGGTAGAAGAAAAACAACCGTGGGCTTACCTCACCTGTGGCCATGTCCACGGTTATCATAACTGGGGACACCGCAGTGATACAGAAGCCAATGAGCGTGAATGTCCCATGTGCAGAACTGTTGGTCCATATGTTCCTCTTTGGCTTGGGTGTGAGGCAGGCTTTTATGTTGATGCTGGTCCACCAACTTATGCTTTCACCCCTTGTGGGCATGTATGCTCAGAAAAATCTGCCAAATATTGGTCTCAGATCCCATTGCCACATGGTACTCACGCATTCCATGCTGCCTGCCCTTTCTGTGCAACCCAGCTGTCTGGAGATCAGAACTGCATCAAACTTATTTTTCAGGGTCCAATTGACTGATAATGCCATTTTACAGATGACCATTATACAGCTCACTTTGTTAACAACAATTTACTGTGAAGATAAAGAATTGCCACTAACTCTAGATTTTACCTTTTTTAAAAATAAGATTGTTATTAATGAGGGCTTTGGGGTGGGATTAGCAGCTGAGATGTGAAATTATTTTGATATCTGGAACCAAACAGTTATCAGTGGCATTGCATGCTGAACAGCAGCATGTTCATGATGACATCTTTTTTGGTTTAGCTGTAGTATATTTGTAAGATTTGTAAGATTAGAAGAGAAATACCAGTGTCTTAATGATTTTTTTAATATTGGATTTTTTAACAGAAGTGTTTTCTTCTACACTTTGAATGACAAGCCTTTAAAACACATATTTTTTCAATCTAAAAGAAGCATACAGAATGTAATTTGTCATCTCTTTTTAATTTGCAATATAGTTAACTTGAATAATTCATTCTCAAAGAGGATGTATCAAATGTTTGAGTAAAACTAGGTGAATATTCACTTAATACATTGAACATAGAGTGAACATAAAAGATTGGCTTTATGAACATAGCACAACATATTATGAGATTCTGCAGTGTTGTCTAATATAGCTGTCCAAGAGACATAGTTACTTGAAAGTTGGGCATCTCTGGCTTTCTGTGTTATTTTTCTTTCCTTCAAATAAAAGTTCCTATGTTAAACAATGCTCGTAAAACTAATAGGGGAAGTTTGAGGAACAGGTTACTCCAACCTTAGTTTAAGACAGTATATGCAAAATGAGCATTTCTTTCTTTGCTTCTGACTCAACTCTGTTATCTACCAGTAGCAGGGACCGTATTATCATTCTGCCCCGTTTTAATTTTACTAAATTAACACAGCATAGAATGGTCCTGTTAAAGATTAGCATTAGACCAATTATCAGACTAGCACAAGAACCATACTTCTTTTTCCATAGTACCCATGGCTCTTATCATGCCCTAATAATCTTTTCATGCATGTTCTTCCTAGCTTGGTTGGTTCTGCTTAGGTCTGATTCTGTTATGGTGCTCTTGCAGCACCATGGGCTGAAGCAAAGTGATTCTCCCACCAATGTAGTGATGCTAAATGTATCTCATTTAAATTCAGTGGTCGTAAATCACAATGTATAACAAGTCTTTTTCAGTTTTGCATCTGGTGTCATTGGTAATGTTCATGCATATCTGCCGTACCTATTTGTACCATCTTAACAGTTTTGTCTCTTTCTAATTCTGCCTGTTGGCTTTACTTGTATTAACTTGCCCTTGCATGTCTGGGACCTGTGAGCAAATGAAAATGTAGCAACTTATTAATCCAGTTTTTCAATAGTTTCACTTTCTACAGTAGTGGGAAGTTTTGGATAATTTTTTGTAGAACATACACAAATTGCCCTTGATTTTATAATCAGTTTGATGCCCTCTTCAGTCTTAACCAATTACAGAAAATTCTGCATAATTCACATGTTTAAATTTTTGGTAATCATTTTGAAATAATAATTTAAAATAGGTGGTTTTGTAGCACCTGCTTCTTTTATGTTTCCCATAATGTGCAAATCTTTTCTAATAATACGGTTGACTTGTTAATATTTGGTTTGTTATTTTTCTTTTCTTCCTTCTATTAATTTAATTTAGAAGTTGCATCTAAAAAAAACCCCTTTAAATGTTTAGGATCAATTCATGTCTTAAGTAACTTGAAATTCTTGATTTAATATAGGAGGAATGGTGGAGAGGAAACAGGACAAATTACTGCTCATTTTGAGAATTATTTTACATATGCTTTATTGTTGTTTTGTGATAGAAATTCCATTTTTGTTTTGTTTTTGTTTTATACTCATGCTATTAAATTTATTCAATTTTTCATATTGCCATGAAAAATTAGTCCCTACCAGAGAGAAATTAATTGCATATCTTGAAGTAAATCTTGCATTTTGAATTACCTGTTAAAATGCAGAACAGTCCATTGGTTTACTTTGTCCTTTGTTTAAGTATATAAGTCATATGGGTTTAATATATTAACATACATATATACACATACATACACTTGAATTGGCCTGTTCATAGTTAAAACATAATACTTTATAATAAGTTAACCTTTTAAACACTTCACATGTTCATGCCCATTGACAAGTTTGTTTTTATTTGCTGATGTTTAATACACTTTTCCTGTATAAAAAGTTCAGTATTTTTAATTAGAAACTTTAGTTTCTCTTTGTCTGAAAGGATTTTACTTACTGCAGTATATTGCATCAGATACCATACTCTGTAGCTTGTCTAGCCCATGTGATAGATTGGGAGAGCCAGTTATTTTCAAAACATTTTGTATTAGTGCCTTCTAAACGAGATAGCACCTTGCTCTGATTTCATGATAAAACATGTAGCTCAAATCTTGATTAGCTGTTATCTTTTAATACAGATACTTTTAGTCCTTTTAATGACTTCCTGTTAATTCGTGAAATGCTATAAAATCAAAGTTAAAAATCTATTCTTGTTACTTTAAAAGATGAAAAAAGAAACATGGTTGCCATGTTTTACCATGTTATATACAAGGTTATATGGAGATCCTATACTCTACTAATTGCTCCAGCAATGAAAGTTGTTCCAGATATTTTTTTTTCTTTTTAATGGGTCATATGAACCCACTCATTCTGCAGTTCTGAATCCCTTTGTAATCTGAGCAGCATGTATAGAAACAGTCCCATATTTCCTCATACTAGGAGTCTGAATCCCATTTTTTCTTACGCATTACATAATTTGATTTGGCTCCTCTTTCTGTTTCAGAGGGCTATTGGCTATATGAAAAATTCCCTATACAATTTGCCAGTATGATTTATTAAAAGAGCATTCTCAGTCTCTTCCTCTTTTAAGCTTTTGGAATTTTAAAAACTATTTTGGATATTGTTCTCCTGAATTCTGTCAGCAATAATATTTTCTACAAGTTAAGGTTTTTGAAGCAGTCTCTTTGTCAGTGTTGTCTGAATAGAATTTAAAACTCTTGTTATACAAACTTACTTCAAAGTGTGCTTTGTGTCTTATTTTAAATTTTGTTTATTGGCTCACATATTATACAACTGTCATTCCTTATATAGGAAAACATTTTTTGCTTGTAATAAGCCTGTAATCTACATGTTCATGTTCTTCCTCTGAAATGCAATTCTTGTTTAGTAATCCTTTGATTCTTTCCAATCTAAACCATCCAATGATGGTTCTTCAGTGCCTCAGGCTTGCCAGACACAAATAGAAGATATTTGTTTTGGATTCCAGGTTGAAGGGGTGAAAGGGAGCATTGAAAATTGTGTGCATTTTTAAGAATAAGCCAACTCTAGTGCAAAGCAAGCTACTAAGTGGCTTTTTTGCATGTTTTAAATGACTGTCTCATTTCATGCTGAACCTTTCCCCCAAAGAGCTATGAATTTGTTAGTGTACTCTTTCAATCAGTCTATATTTTCAGTCTATATTTTACTTAAAAATGGACATAATTGTGTGACATGCTTCACCTAACTCTATGGGTTTATAGGGCTCACCTGAAAGTGGCTACACAGACTAAATTGCACAAAACTCTAAACTAAAATGTAGTTGGGTAATTTATAATTTCATGTGTCATGCAAACTCAACCAGCATTATGGTCCTTGCTATCATCAATTTTCTTTTTCTGTTATTTCTTAATATCTGATTGAGAAATCTTGACTCATTTCTTGGTCATGGAATAGTTTAGAAATATTTTGGTACTTTTCTAAAAAGATAAGCATGAGTCTGATCTTTGTTTCAAAATACGTTTGGAGAAGTTGAAATGCTTTTGTTTTAATACTTGCATGATGTCAACACCCACCCAGTTGGACATAAATTCAAAATATGTACAGGAACTGGCCAAAATTGCTTGAGATATGTTAAATTCATCTATGTGATGCTTTCCAATGGGTTTTCTCTAAAATAAAACTTACAAATTTATATATTTTGAAATAAATTGGAACTTTTATCCTAAATAACAGGTTACTTAATCTGATGCTTCCAGATGTGTTGGGGCTCTAACCCCAGGGATTGTCAGTCCTTGAGGTTACAAAGATTTTTGGAAATTGTAGTTCTGATACATCTGAAGGATGCCAGGTTAAGAAAAACTGCCCTATAAAATGAATTTGAAGCATGTGCAAACTTTCTATTCCCTGCTTCTTCCAATAGCCAATTACTACCTTGAAAAATATTTATTAAAAAATCAATGCAAGTCACGCTAACCTGTGTTGGGAGATCCACTAATGTCTATATAAAATATTAACTGAAATCTTGTAAGTCTCTCTGGACAATTTCTCCTCTTAGTCACTGAGGAAATGTTTCTGTGTTTTTGTGTTAGCTTCTCTGCTCTAAAACTCAATAATTATTTATTTCATTGCTGGTGTATTTTGTTCCTTATAAACAGCAGACTTTCTGAAGTCTTAGTTGTCCTTACAATTTGAATTTCAGGAAAAAATTATGCTAGATTTTTCTGAAACTTCATGAGTGGTTTTTAAGAATCCCTATCTGTGAAGCAAATTGCAAATACAAAAATACATTTGAACAGGTTGACCTGTGCAAATAAGTCAAGATACATGTTTGCCCTCCCTTTCGTTGAGTAAATAAGAACATTTTATTATATGTATATATAGTTATCAGTACCATGGGTCATTAAATGGTGCCAGTTTAGAAACTATAAAACCTCAGATTTTTTTTTTATGCTATTAAAAGGATTCATTGTTCCATAACAGCAATAATTGTCAGCTGATGGATTTGCCTATCTGATTTGCACTAAAAGCAATGCGATTATCCATTTTTACTACACTAATTCATTACTGTCTAAATGACTTCAGATATTCGTGCTGTGTATCCATTTTCTTGTTTATGCTTATATCTTCTTATAGTTTCCAGACAATGGCACAGGAACAGTTAATAATTTCTATAAAGAGATTATGAATGTTAAGCCATTCAGTTCCCTGTGATGGATTTAAGAAGGCAGACTGTTCCATGGAGATTGCTTCAAGCAAATTCCCTCCAGTACATGTACTTTACAGATCTGAATCTGATTGGAGAAATTGATAGTTGTTCATCTAACTTAGCATTCATTCCAAAAATTATCTTAAAAAAGGATTTATGTTAATCCCATGGTCAAATATCTCTGAAATATTGAAATAGGATAGTAGCTTCCTTTCATTAAAAAAAATCTTAAATAGTCCTAAATTGTTCTTAAAGTGATGTTTTTAGTTGGAAAGCTGTTCTTTAATAAAACAACCTAGGTTGTTGAGATATCTTACACACACAAAAAAATCTTTTCGCTTCACTGAGAGGCATCTTGTAGTTTAGTGAGTACATCTAGTAAGCACAAAAGCAGGAGCTAGAGGATATAAAAGGAGGCCAGTGCAGTGTGGAATATCTGGGTATCAAGGTATTGTAATTGTTATTGGCATTATGTTATTTTAATAACAATCGGTATGGCTGGTAATTGATCAGGATGAATTCCTGCCCGGAGTCAAGGTGGAAATAGACTGATGAAAGATTGCATCAACAGCTGGGATAATTACCAAGAAGCTGTTCTGAGGAAAAAGAAACACTTTTCACTAGTTCCCTTCCATGTGACTATCAGTCGGTAATACTTATTTTAAATGCAGTCTTATTTACAGTAGTTTTGACGTACATTTCTGGATGTCTTTTTCAAACTCCCGGTGTTAAAAATACTTTGAGTAGGAGTGTCATGAATTGAATCAGGGCTTGTATTCTTACAAAATGGTGACTTACTAATCAGTTAAAAAATAGTTTTAAGAACCTGAAAATGGGCATGTAACTACCAAAATCAGGTTTGCATCAAACTTCAGTTATGTGTGAAATAGAAAATACGTTATTTGAAAGTTTTCATTGTTCTGGATTTTGGATGAAACAAAATTCTTGAAGGAACCCATAAAGATACAGGAGTGATGTTATGGGATGAGTAGGGTAAGGCCATCTTCTAGTGGCTCTGGGTGTCATACTCCAACCGCCTGCCTGTCTCCAATCTCCCTCCTCCTCTTCCACAAATTACTGTGTGGAATAGCATTGTTTTGTTCTATGTATAGTCCAAAGATTACAAAACATGCATGGTTCACTTAGAATACTGGCTACTCAACACAGTTGTTCCATGCATGGAACAGTTTGCACATTCCTATAGAAAATCCATCCTATGCAGGCAACCATTATAATAACCTTAGAGTCTTAAATGATTCTAAGTCGTCTTATATCTTTAAATGATTCGGAATAGGAAAAATGTATAAAATTAAAAACGAATTTGTGTTAGATATATTACTGTAGGTACCTGTCTAGTGATTGTTTAAATTTGGAGACCCTTTTATACACTATTTTAATGTTGAATTTATCTGATTACACGTTTCTTGATAACCCTCTTCACCTCAAAATAACTACTGAAAGCCACCAGTCTGCACACTAGAGTGGGTATTGATTGGTTTGGGTGTTAGCTAGGCTTTGGGGCATTCTGTCCTATGAAAACAGTGTTCCCTGGAATCTTGATCGGAATCTGGGCTTCTCTTAAATGGTATTTTCAGCTCACTATTATCTATTACTAGATAATGCTTTAATCAGTCCACATCTATAGTAGAAAGGGATAATGCAAGTTGTAGCTCAGCCACATTTTCCACACCTGTCCTAAAATATAATCAAGATTGCCCACTTAGAAGTTGGGGGAGGGGATATCAGTAATGATGAATAAGCAATCATATGGCATCTTACTAAAAAAACCCTCTCTAATACCTGTAGGGGAGTCTCTTAGCTTTATAGGAACAGTATATTGAAAATATTGTCTTAGCTGTTGATCAGGCGTGGTAAAACAAATATGCAAGAAACTCATCCTGATAAAATAAGTTATTCAAATAATTATCTAACTTAATTTTTTAATGTAACACCTTTTTCCTATGTTAGGTAATTCATTGCCTAGTAAGAAGACTAAATTGTAAGGAGCATAGATGGAACTCAATCAAAACCATTCCTAGAGATCTTATTTTGGACAAATCCACTTGAAAGATGGAAATGGCAATATTGACTTCAGAGTGTTATCAGCTGTTAATGTTCTGAATTATATTTGTGAAATTGGCCTTTTGTACAACAGTGTGAATGAATATTAACATAATTTAACTATTGTATGTTTTGGAAGTACAAGCCATTTTACAGGAGGGGGAAAAATAAAATAGTATTCCAGTATTATCTCTTGACTCCTTTTTTATTCTTCATATTTCAAAGCTGTAACAGGAATCCAGTGTTTGGTTTATGAATTAAAGTCAGCATTACTGTTTAAGGCTATCAAATAAATGGTTATTAGAACACCTGGTGCATGGAGATCTGAATCTTAGCTGTGTTGGTTCTTTGGACCAAATTGGACCCATCGCCATTAAGAATTCTGGAAAGGAATACATTAATGGTGGAAATTCTTATGTATGAGATTTCAAAATAAAAACACAGCAGTGAAATTTACCATAAAGGCCATTAATAATAGATGTATGTTAAGACCAAGGAGCAGAAATTTTTTACACCTTACTACAACTACTATTCACCTGAGAATTTTCTCCAAGTGCCATAACAAGATTAAACAGGCCATTCAGAATGTTTATTGCATATAGTTTTGCATGTACTTTCATATACTTGAAGTGAAAATTCATTTTG
>JANHJO010007123.1:329100-341281 GCA_032468235.1 Pseudoxyrhopus heterurus | reverse complement strand
AGCGCTCTGGCAGAAGCAATTGAGCAGTGATGTAGATGCTGCAGAACTGTTCCATTCTGAACCCATGACCCAGGGAAGGGCTCCTGTTAAAGAGTTGGAAATAATTCTAGAAGCCATGTGTTCCATACACTCCCTGTATTATTCTTTACATCAGATATGCTCTGAATAACCTCTTAATCATACCTTTTCCTTTGTCTCTTTGCCTATCTTGTTTGCCACTGTCTGTTTCTCATATCCACATTACATTGCATCTTTCAGTCATTCCCACTTTTATAGCATTCTCTTTCAAATAATCCTTAGATTACATTTAGCCACCATTCAAAGTTGTGACAGCACTTAACAAGGGGGACTTACAACCAGTCTTCGAAGTTGAGGCCATCACAGAGTCCCCACAGTTGTGTGATTGCGATTCAGGCACTAGACAATCAGCTCACACTTATGGTTTGCCATTACAGTTATTTTTCTATTTATAGTATAGTATATATTCTTCTTAGATGGTCGCGGGACCATTCAGCATTGGACTAAAAATATGGTCAACCTAAAATTTAATGTTCATTCTGGTCACATTAGACTGAATTTTCTTTCTCTTAAAGGATGACCCAATGGGGGGTTATAGGGTTTTCTAGTCTATTCTAAAGTGTTGTATTAATTGATGTGTAATGTATTTTTAGGTGTTCTTCTCTTACACTTGTAATCCAGCTGTTGACAGGACTCTGAGGAAGAAAGCAGAAAGATTTAAAGCCCACCTAACCAAGAAATTCAAGTGGGACTTTGAGGCTGAACCAGAGGACTGTGCTCCCATAGTTGTTGAACTACCAGACGGAACATTTGTGGGCTGAACATGACTCTGTTTTTTTAATATTACTATAATTTTCCAGTTGTACCATACGTTTCAGCTATGAAACATATTCATCATATTTTGCTTCTTTTTGTACATACAGAACAGTGAGATGGTACAGCAAGAATTTTTTTCCTTGTAGAAAAAATAGACAAGATTGTATTAGTCTGTCCTCCAAATGAATTTATTCCACATTGTTCTTGAGTCTTGGATATTGAACAAAGTTAGCTTATTTCACTGCAAAAATGAATACTGTAACATGTTTTTAATAATATTGAAGAAGGAAACATCAAATGCTACTGTTTGAGTTAGTGCAGTAATAATTGTTTTCACTGATTTTATTTTGTGGTGGAACTTTAGGCTGCATTAGAGTTCTTCCCATTTCATTAGTTTTATTTCATCCACTCCTAGTTTTTCTTACCCTTTTAAAATTATAAAAATGCAAAGTGAGTTACCGTGAATTGAAAGAAAAAAATGTGTTTTAGCTTTGACAATATTCTGTCTAAGCTGTTTCTAGAAAGCTACACTGAATGTTCTCCCTTCTTTTTAGAATGTCCTCTCAGGACAGGCTGCTTTCTGCTGTTACTTCACAGGAATGAAAATGTTATAAAATAGCCTGAAGCAAGCATAGGGCCTGTTATCTTACAATGTTTTCTCTGGGGTGCAGGATGCTGTTAAATTTTTCAAATATTCCCTACTATGTGAAGATTTAGCTCGTTCATTTCTTTTCAGGCTATAAGGCTCCTTCAAGGGTTGGTATGCCTATGTAACAAAATAACTTGCATTACTGTTCAACACAATAAAACTGCCTATATCAGTTTGCCTATGAATTCTCCCCAATGTCTTCTTTATATGAACTTTCCAAAGGTGTGTGCTTGTGCTTTGCTTATTTTATTAAGTTTATATTTCACTCATTTAACTATTGAAGCGACTGAGAGACTTAGTCATTACTGATAGTGCTGATTGGGATAAAATACCATTTATAATTCTTACAACCTTTAAAATCTCTCTTTCCTACTTAAAGACAACTAGCATTTGAACACTATAGCTTAGTCTAGAGTTTATTGGGTAGCAGTTTTGCAGCCTTGTTTTATCCGTCTTCCCTTTGAGCAAGTCATGTGCTTTCCAGGTGGCCCTTAGGAGGGTGTTCTGCCCCGATCTCTTTCTTCACAACCTTTCCAGATGTATATCTTGGGGTGGAAATTGCCAACAAAGAAAAAAATGAAATGCTGGCAGTACTAAGTTCATTATCTTATTAATGATATCCTATTCACTGGAGAAGCTCTTGGAGTGTAAGCCAATGATGAACTAATTTCTAAGTATATATCCACACACATGATAAGAACCCTGCCCCAATTTAAGGCAAATATAGTCTATACTAAACTTCTAAAAGAATCTTAGTTGACTGGTTCCTTCTTTCCTCCCTCCCTCCTTCCGATAAAATGCCTGAGCAGTGGAAATATTCCCCATGATTCCCCTTCTCATGCAGAGTTTTTAAAGTATAACTACTTTTAATAATCTGATTTATGTCTCTGTTGTTTAGATGGAGGGTCATGAAAGGAAATGAAGTATACATGAAAAGTATTTTTAATATAGAATAATTTTATAATTTTTTTCCTGTCTATTTTTCATACATTCTCTCAGAATAAAATGTTATTTTTAAAATTGGCCAAATCTTTTGCATGTTATTCTTGCCTCCTTTGTTAAAAAAAATATTTTTCATTCAACTGTCCTATTATTGTATTATAGATAAAAAATTTTAACACAAAGCTGCTTTTTTCAAAATTAGGTAATGTCTTAAGTAACTGAGATGGGGAAAAGAAAATATTTTTGAAATATTTATCTTGTTCATTTTCCAATCAGTTGGGTCTTTCTGTCAAATACAATTTGGGTTTTACAATATCACTGAGAGAACCACTTTGAGGTTCTCTACATGGTTTATACTTTCATTTTGATTACAGAAATCATAAGTGATAGATTTGGATTATACTAGATTATACTGGAGTTTTGATTAAGAAGAACTCAGGATGGTTTATTGTTCAGTTTGTTTCATAGAAGTACTATGTATAATCTGATATAAATACCAAGAGAGTGAAGAAAATTATTGTAAACTTGGTATTTCTAGATGTGTTTGGTCACAGTTCTCATGATACCAGAAATGTAAATATCTCACATAGTTCTGGTTAATCCTGTTTTAGTGTAGGATTTGTAAATTAACATTTCTTTTTTTCAGCCACTTGGACAATAAAATAGGTTTTATTCTTTTGTATTTTTCATTTACAAAACATGTTTTAGGATAAGCTAACCCAAAATAATAACATGACACAAATAAATGGTGTTTATTCACTGCAGTAAACTTGACAACGAAAATACATCCATTTGGAAGGTTGTAAACTTCACTGGGCCATAAATACATGAGATGGATTTTCATGATGTGTCGAATTGCAAAACAGCAAGCCCAGTTTAGTGTATTATACAAATCTTAACTGCTAGTTTTTTACCTGACTTTATTAGTCATGTGTGAACATACAACATTGCATAAGAGAATATAAGTACTGCATCCTCATCAATAACTTGCTAAATAAATCATATCAAACCTTTTTTGGGAATATTTTTAAACGAATATTTTTTTGGTCATCCTGGTAAGTGAATACATTTACATTCCCAAATGGATGTCTTCTGTTACTTATTTCTCTTCATGGCCCCACTAGGGACAATATGATTAACCACTTGCTTAGGTGATTTTTGCATAAATATGAGCTGCAAAGACTGGCAACATGGTTCTGGAGATTGCAAAAATAGATCGCTTCACAAGGTATTACTATTCCGACACTGGGGCTGAGAAAGCTGGCTTCCCAGTGGAGCTTATCTCCAGCTTCCAGTGGCGTTCATCAACTTCACCTTGAAGGGCTTTGTGGTCCCCTGAGGGCTGGAAACAAAGAGGCTGTGCTTGAATGTGTCACTGACATCTCCCGGCAAGCTGACTTGGTGGCTGACATCTCTGAAATTTCTTTAGTTAAGCAAAGGAAAAAAGCAAAGATGCCTCAGATGGAGAGGTAATTTGTAAGTGCCCTCCAACTTTTGTCTGGATGTGACAGCTTTTTCAATAGCCCAATTTAAACACACATATTTTAAAAAAATATTTCTGCAATTATTTTAAGCACCGAAGGATTGGCAATAGCTAGGTCTTGGGTTGTGGGTATTTGGTTTTTTTCCCTCAACTGAGGAAACAACAATTTCAAACAATGCTTAAAAAGTGTTCCAGTTTGAGATTAGTGGAGGGGGTTCTATAAATACAAGCAATTGTATTTTGTTATTCAAAATTGCCACAATCTCGAGCCCGATAGCAAAACATGATTTTGTAACAGGATCAAGTGTGTACATTCTCGGAACTGAGCAATTATTATGGATGCCTGTGCTCCTATTTTAATTAGCTCACTATATTCTTCAAAGCGTCTTAAACAAACCACAACCAGTATCCCAGTAAGAGAATACAGGAGCTGTCTACAACATAGAGTGTAAGAACTGTAACAGGCGTTAATGTAGGACAAAGAGGCAGAAGGCTAGCAGAACGCATCTATGAGCACCAACTAACAGAAGACATGAAAATTCCTTAATCTCACAACAGATGGACAGACTCAACTATCATTTCAACTGGGAAACAGAGCATCTTAGACCAAGCCAAATCCTCAAATGCTAGGAATTCTCACAAATCAGCCAACAACAGACAGCTAAATCATATTTACATATCACTAAAAACAGGCAATAAAAAAGCTAAGGGAAAAAGATCCAAACACATCTTTCCAGTAATCAGCACCTAGATAAGCAGGGATAAACACCAGACAAACAGGCAGAAAACAATAATCAAGGAACTACCAAGGAGAAAACCGCATCATCAAAACCAGGAGGATAAGCTACTGTATAGTTATACAGTACAGCAAACTCCACACTTGCTTACACTGATGCTACCTAGTTGGGTGAGGAAATGTTTTCAAGCAAACAATCTGGCTCATGGACTCCACAGTTCAAACCTAAGCTACATATTCTCTTCTATTAGAAGAGATATTCTTTTGCAGAACAAGAACGTTATTGTATGAGTTCTTAATCTCTAATCTCATTAGAAATACTATGGTGCAGTTTTACCAAAGATATGGAAGACTTGCAAAAGAGGTCCTGGCCTTCCAGTCGCCCAATCTCCTTGGCATGACTAACAAGGAAACATTCTTCTCCGAAATAACAGAGGCAGGCAGTAGTGCAGAAAATTCAGACATAGTCTAACAAGTGATTTACCTCAAGATATCACTGGTTTCTGCATGCACACATCACATTAAGCTATTATGTGCTGTGTTTGGGTCTGGATTATTATGATAGATGAAACCAGCCATTGTGATTTGAAGACCTTGGTTGATGAGTTAGCACTTAGAATGAACGCACTGTGGCTTACTAAGGACTAAAACAAATAAAACATGTTTAATGTGGTATGTGTACACAGCCAATGACCTATTCTCATATTATGGTATTATGCTGGTTCACAAAGTGACTTTTTCTTAATAGAAAGACCTTACCCCCCCCCCCCTTTCTACCCCATGCTTAGATTAAAATTAAATTGGCATTTAGAATACAGAGAATTATTTTTCAAACATTGTTAGTGAGATTTAAAACATTTTTTTTCAATCCAGTAGGGGAACTCTTAAATACATACTCCTTGATGGTAGATTCTAACATCTGAATTTGAATGGGGTTATTTCCTTCCTGGGTGTCCCTTAGCGTGCTCAACATGCATCACGCTGACAGAAAGAGTTCTGATTAAAAAGATTCATTCGTTTATCTGGTTCATTTTTCTCAAGTCTAGCTCATTTATGGCATAAAATTCCCCAAGAGCTTTTCATTTACTTTACTCAACAAGGAAGATGAATTTTCATAATGAGGTGTCTCCTGGGTTTTTGCAATTGTCCAAGAAACTGTGTCAGTTACATTTTTCTCTTTATAATGCATTCTCTATGGGCAAGATGGTGGTAATGGAGAAACTGAACAATTGCAATAGAAATCCAAGGAAAAGAAAGCATTTCCAGTGGGATCTGAAAATATAAGAAGGAAGTGTTAGTGAAATGGCAAATTCACTTATTTTTATAAGTGACTATCATGATATTTTTCCTTCATTCAAGGATGAAGTTATTTATTCTGCCATTTTAATGATATCAGTGCTGTCTCTGCAACTCATTAAAATATACATGACCTACATTTTTCTTAAAGGCAGTATATACATTCCACCAATTAGCAGACAGAAATAAGAAAGGATGTGTTATGCAGGGCTACCTACAAAGTTTCTCCCAATCAAATTCTTCGAAATGAAAGGCTACGACTTGACTCAATGAAAAATGTGTGTCTTGCACCCAGCAACTGAAAAGCAGTAGCTAATCTACACTAAATGAAACTCAAATTAAACTGAAATTTAATCCAGGAATGTCCAAAGTGTTTCTTGTCAGTTAGCAGCACAGCCAATATTGCTATAACAGGAGTGCATTTCATTCTAAATAAATAGTTTTCCCCTTTAAAAAAAATCAGGTTTTCAGTATACCACTCAACTTCCTTGGTGATTCCAAAAAAACAAAAACAACTTGCAATCAAGACTGATGTTGCCTAGTTAAGCAATGACAACTTAAAAAAAATTCAGACCAACAATACATTAAAATTGGAATGAGCCCTTCCTTGACAATTATTAAATAGTGGACAAACCAGAGAAGTTTTTACCATCCACTGACCAGCAAGCACTCTCTTCAGAAGTTCCATAATGGGGGCAGAGAAGTCTCATGTTTTCATTAAACTATCCCTTTTTAGTAATGTGGGCTAAAGGAGAATCTCATATGAACAACATTGATTATAAGCAAGTTTGCATAATTCTTCAGATACTAGACAATAAAAGTGCTACAAAAAGTAAATACTGCCTTGAATTTAGTTTGTCACATCTAGTTATCTTGAAACAATGTGGTAATGGTTTATCACTGGGATGCTTATTTGAGTACACCTCTGAGACTATAGAATTACCTGGTAAACCTATAATTGGGCACCAATTACCCTGATTCTGCTTAGCTTGAGATCAGTCAAGATCAGCCAGGGGCTCTTATATACGATGATACCTATACAGAGAGAGGTAGACAGTGCAATTATCATAAGACCACTATAAGAAGGTCTGTGAAATGCATTCATATTTTCAGAAGGTGCAATTTCTAAATGCTTAGCTGCCATCTATATTTGCTGGGACACCAAAGAACCAAGAAATATGTATTTCTGAGGGAACGGAATTCCATCCAGAACGAATTATGTAGTCCCCAGTCTCGGGCATTGCTCTTGTCAAAATTGAATCTGCTTATTAGATGATATTAAGTCTCTTACTGATACCAGACATTGAGTGTTCAGTGTTTGGGCATCAGTGTAAAAAGGGGGGAAATGGAGTTGCTACCAGCCATATAAAAACTAAGCCTAACTTTTGTGGCTCCAAAGTACCTCACGGTAATCTATAAGCACCAATTTCTTGGAAAATTCAGCTTCCTGTTGTGCATTGGGATAGTTACTCCTAGATTGTCTTAATTTCATTCAGGCACCTTAAAAATGAAATTGGAGAATTTAGCTAAACCTTAGAAATGTCATGCTCAAAAGGCAATAATGGTACATAGATATTTATGCATATTTGCCTGTGGTACAGAAATTATTCCATATATTCATTTTGTTCAGAAAACTCAGTTCAGAAGTTTAAATTCTTTCAGATTATGTGCCAGTAGTTCTAGAATTGTCAGGAAAGACAATAAAAATGAGTACTGCACACTGTTATCTAAGTTTTAAAGTTAATTTTAACTAATTAGTTTTTAATTATGAAAGTTAATAATTGCATAGTATGACTATATAAGTATGGTATAAGACAATTTTTATTTGGTTCTTAAATATGGCTGTTTCTATCCGTTTTTTTCTCTCATTCTGACTTCTTTTCTTTTGTTATATATAATAGAAAATAAAAAACCAAGAACACTTGTGCAGTCTAACTAGAATTTTACAAATTGTAATCCCAGGAGAATACCGAATCGAAACAGCTGGAAGTAGATGGACAAATGCCTTGGGAAGTTGCAGTAATGTAGCAGCTCCTCTCCTGATCAATCCTACCAATAAGTACTTCCTGTGAAGTCTTGAAGCCTATTTTGTAACTTTTGAGGAAAGGACTATGATTCAGGGATAATTTCCCTCAGTGCAGTGACAAAGAAGTTTAGAAAGGTGGCAGCACATCCTTCTGTTTAAGCTGCCTGGCTTCTTTAATGCCCTCTTAGAAGCCTATAGGGTTGGTTCACAGATGCCTTCCTGAAAATTCATCATCCTGTCTCTGCACAGTGTTGTTATCACACCAAGAGCAGTAAATCTTGCCTTCCCTCAATGCAACACCCTTCTTTATTTAATGTAATTAATAGCAAGCCCTTGCTAAAGCACCCTTTTCGGGGCTGAGAGAGTGGAAGAATAACTGTTTATCGGAAATTCAGAAGTGAGAAACAAATGCGAGATAGGTTTTGCTGGAAGTAATTTTGCTCCTGTCAACTTCCATTTTGATGCTGCATGTCCCAGCTGGGTCCTGCTGCAACCTGCTGAAAAGGTTATAAATTCACTTGGGAAGGAAAGAACTTGTTACTCATAATGACAAATAAATATAAAAAATGAAACATTGAAAATGACTGAGTAATACCATTTCTCTTTCTGTACTGAAAGGCTAAACATATACCAAAATGTGAAAAAACTTTGTGCATACTCATGGATTGTAAGACAATCTTTTTTCCAACCATAGAAGATTTTTTTGAAAATAGCAAATAAATAGACGATCAAATAAATGAATCCCTAATAAAGTGAAGTATCAGATGGACACTGATGACCATAATACTGTCCACAATAAAACTGTATTTCCTACTATTGCTGCATAGGATTGTTGTAGGATATTTAATAGTATTGGACTTAGTGTTTCACATTTGGGAATTATGATAACACCTTCACAGAGGTCACCTGGCAATTTCCTAAGCAGAAGCACAGAAAACCAGAAATAACATATTATATTAAACCATGGTTTGTTGAATATCTGCATTCATACATTACACAAAGCTATAAATAACAGTGTATAAACTACAGTGCCTGGTTCACACAACAGTGCTACCGTAATCCAAAGCACCATTATTTCCTCACAATTTCAGAATGTTTCTTTTCATATATTCAGAATTCATATAAGTATTCAGAAAATATTTGTGTGATAGAGTGCTTAAAAGTCAGTTCCATGGGTACTAATATCCAAGGGTAATAATAAACTGAATTGGTTGTATTATTCATGAATAAATAAATAAACTGTTAATTTTTCTTTCTAGTTTTTGAATGTAGTGACAGCTGCCTAAAGCCAGTCCACAAAAATAACCTCTTCCAAGACTCTCTTTTTCTCCCTCTCATCATCATCATCATCATTTATGTCATGTAAGCACACAGCTGGGGTTTGCATCACTATAAGGCTAAAATGAAATCAGCTTAGTGGTTAGTAGATTATGTGAACACACTGTAGGCAAATCTCTACAGTAGGGATATCAAACTTATGTCATCATAACATAGTCACGTGATGTATCACGACTTTTTCCCCCTTCACTAAACTGAGTGTCAGCATGGCAAGCGTGTGAGGCATCCGGCTCGTGGGCCACGAGTTTGACAGCCCTGCTCTACAGTATTGATCTGGCCCAGATCTATATGATATCTGGAATTGTGGCCTTTACATTATGACCAATGGTGGGATTCAAATTTTTTGACTACCGGTTCTGTGGGCGTGGTTTGGTGGGTGTGGCTATGCGGTCGGCCCATCAGAGGTGGTATTTGCCGTGGTCAGCCAATCAGAGGAAGTATTTGCTGGTTCTCTGAATTATCGCTACCGGTTCTCCGGAACCTGTCGGAACTGGCTGAATACCACCTCTGATTATGACTTAATATTGGCAGCATTCAAAATAGGAGATATATAAAACGGAATGAAGTACTGGGGTTGCAGAATGAAATACTGATGAATATAAGACAAGTATTATGAAAAAGTAGAATAAAAAATATCCTAGCAGACCATGGCTATTTCTCTGTTATTTTCCAAAAAGGCTATACAATCATTTTTTAACTATGGAAAAAATATAGAATGCTCGGTTTCTGCAAAACATAGGAAGTAAAGCACTATGTGAAAATAGTTAAACTTTGTCCCAGTTTAGCTGTAACAAACAGTCCCATACCATTAAATTATGGCTGCCTGAACTTGTTTTGTCCTTGTACACTGATAAATCTTTTATTAAGATTTCTAGTTTGTGAGCCACTGTTTCTCATGCTTCCTCTTCTGGAAACAAACCAAAGGATTCACAAAAAACTCAGGTGTATAAGAACTCAAATCTACACAGTCTTACCCAACTTTAATAAAATCCTGTTCAAGGAAATTCAGCAATACTTTTTTAGAATGTCAGGCTTAAGTGCTGTGTGTCACTGTTCTTTAGTCTTTATATTCAAGTTTCTGACTATAATCCTTTGATGACTTTGTATTGGCTGAATTCGCTACTACTATTTTTTTTTTATCTTCCTTGTGCTTGTCTTATTAACGTTGGAAAACAAAAGTGCATCTCTTTTGGTTCTACATGTGAGAATTCCTGTGATTAATTCATTAAAAAATGCTATAATCTTATTACTGTTTTTTTAGGTTCCGAAAGCTATCCAGAATATATAGAGAAATCAGGTAAGTCAAGGTGCATTTAAGATTTTGCATGTTGTTGTCTTACTAATTTTGTTTTTTCCTACCTCTTTAAAAAAATAGCATGCTACTTTGTATGCATTCGTTTGAAACTGGAGAGTGGTTTTTTGAAAGCAGAAATAGGCTAAGTAAATGTACCTACTGAAATAGAGAACTGACTGTCACCCTTGTGCCCTTGTGTTGCTTTCAGTCTGCAGGTTGTCAGAGCAAGACTTAAATACAACTGTCTTGAACAGTCACAGCCCACCCTGGGATGTTAGTGGATAGATTTTGCACATAGTTCTGAAAATGATGGATGATTTTTCCAGAAAAGGTGGCCTTCAGGTGGAGGTCATGTCTGTGACACTTGACAGGTTTGCAGAGTGTCAGTCCTGCAATATAATTATCTGTCTTTTTGGGGGGAGAAAACAGAGTAAGACTTAAATAGTCAAGAAGCACATGAAGTACTGAAGTTGAGCAGCAAGTACAAAATAGAAAAAAGAATAAAATCTCTTACTAGCTTGCTAAGATATTTGAAGATTAGTTTGACCTTGAAATATGAGACAAAGGATGAAGAAGACAGCTTGGAAATAGGAGAATATTACTATTATCTCTAAATCCCCAACTTACTTTTTTCAGTGTTTCTCCAAGTGATATCCCGAAAGAAAGGGAGCAGAGATACTGTAGGTTGCAAGGAGAAATAACTGATGAGTTAGTTCTAATTAGGCCAGATGCATCACGCACAATAATAAATCTTATACAGGCAGCAGAACATTTTCAGGGAGATCATCGATTATTTTAAATATTACCCTTAACACTGCATGTTTTTCAGGAAAAAGGAGAAACGGCTAACTAATAATAACACATAATCAGGAAATGGCTCACCTGAAAAGGAAACTAACTTCTCTCTGAAAAGCCTTGGGTGTGATCTCTGGAGACCTCCAAAAGCTGTTGTGGAATTGCAGCTTTTCATATGATTGACAAACAAAATTATCCATACATACCTGGAAAATAATCAGCTAGTAAATTAAAATTTGTTCTTGCTTTCCCTATACTTTTGAAGATGCCACTAAAGTGGCCCTTGAAACACCACTCAAAAGTTAAGTGTGGCCCTCAGCCAGCAAAAGTTATCCACCCCATTCCTCTTTGCCCCATGCTGTTTGGATACAGAGAAAAGGGTACTCAGAAATGTAAGCTTTTAAATATCCAACAATATCCAAACACTACAGTACAAATACTGTAATATGGGAAATACATAACATTTTTTTGTTTCTTCCATTTCCTGATTTTTTCTTTGTTTCTTATTCTGATAACGAGTTCTGCAGAACCTCAAACCTTGCCTACTCACAGTAGCATTTGGTTAGTCTAATAAAAATATTCCCCAGCTACATGTTTTGTATTTTTTCTCTTACCGATCAGTGTGACTGTCTTTATTTCTAGGGGGAAAAGAAATATCACTTTCTCTGTGTTTTATATGTTTCTTTGAAGATTGCCACAAACTATTATGTAAATCTATATATATAAAGCAGAAGTCCGGTGGGGATATAAGTTTGTATGTGCTCTATACAAACTTTTATTTCTTTCTG
>JANHJO010007123.1:291754-302458 GCA_032468235.1 Pseudoxyrhopus heterurus | reverse complement strand
GAATTCTGGGAGTTGATGTCCGCCAGGCTTAAAGTTGCCACGGTTGGAGATCCCTGGTCTATAAGACAAGGGTCTCCAACCTTGGAAACTTTAAGTCTTGTCTTCTGGGAATTGAAATCCACAGGTCTTAAAGTTGTCACCTTTGGGCATCCCTGGATTAAGAATTCCTTCCTGGGCAGGATTCTATGGTTCCAAGCATTTATCTAGCAAGGAAGCCCCACCAAGTTATAGGGTAGTCCTCAGCTTACAACTACAACTGAGCCCGATATTTCTGCTCCTGGAGGACAGTTGTTGAGTCAGTTTTGCCCCATTTTGCGACCTTTCTTGCCACAGTTGGGAAGCAAATCGCTGCAGTTGTTAAGTTAGTAAGACCGTTGTTAAGTGAATCTGGCTTCCCCATTGACGTTGCTCGTCAGAAGGTTGGAGAAGTTGATCCCGTAACATTGCGACTGTCATACATATGAACCAGTTGCCAAGCCCCTGAATTTTGATCATGATGACCAGGGGGATGGGGATACTGCAACGGTCATAAGTGTGAAAAAATGATCATAAGTCACTTACGTCACATAAGTCACACGTCAGTGCCACTGTAACTTGGAACGGTCATTAAATGAACTGTTGTAAGTCGAGGACTACCCATACAACAATCATTCCAGACTCAATTATGGTTGTAAGTCGAGGAAGAGCCTTGAGTGATACAGCAGTTAAAGAACACTGTACTTAAGTAATTAAGTACTCAGCTCCCAGCAGCCTGCAATTTAGCAGTTCGAATCCCACCAGGCTCAAGGTGGACTCAGCCTTCCATCCTTACGAGGTCGGTAAAATGAGAACCCAGATTGTTGAGGGCAATATGCTGACATTGTAAAACCGCTTAGAGAGGGTTGCAAGCCCTAATAGGTGGTATATAAATACAGTGCTATATAAATACAGTGCTATAATTAATGGACAGAAAGTTGACATCCAGACTCAAAACAAGAGCAAAGTAACATCAGAGCATTCCAGCTTCCCAGGACACTCTGCTGCAGATCTCAAACCAACTTGGAAAAAGATGAGACTTTAAACCATTGTGCAAGAAAATGCCAAATTTACATACATCAAAAAAAAATTCAGGCAAATTCAAAAGGCCCAAGCAAATACAATGGAGTTTTAACAGTTGTTAATTGATAGGTACTTGTAATCTCTCTCACATGTAACCTGCATGTGAATAACTGACTTATCTTCCCTTCCCTCTACCTCCATTTTTTACCCTCCCTACCTCACCCCAGGTTAAACCCTATAGCAGTCTAGCTACTCTGTGCATTTGATGAGCTGCAGCTCACAATAGCTTATGTCTTTTAATGCCTGTCACCTGTCTAGTCTAATCTACTCTTCCTTCTCTTCCTTCCTGCTAGACGTTCAATCTCTTACATAACCTTTCCAGGGTTTTCTGTTTTCATATCTACAGCTGCACTGGTAGGGCCAGTTCCTCCCTCCTCTCCTATTTATGCCCTATATAGGGGGACTTCTTCAGCATTTCTAGCCCTCAACTTGGGATGACCCTCTAATAGAAGACCCACCTTGGTTTCTGTGGGCTTTGTTATTCTCAAAGCAGTCCACAGACTCCAAAATATGTCTTAGATCAGGGGTGTCGAACTCAAGGCCCGGGGGCCAGATCCGGCCCATGGGTGCTTAGATCTGGCCTGTGGGGCCGCCCTGGAAAAAGTGAAGGACTGGTTCACGATGCCTCTGCCAGCGAAAATGGAGCTCAGGAAGGCCGAGCGCAGCCTCTGAGCTTCGTTTTCACTGGCAGAGGGCTGTAGGATGCCATCGCAGCCAAAAACACAACATGGGCAGGCCACACATGCCCCTCCTGAGCTCTGTTTTGCTGGCAGAGGGCTAGCAAAACAAACTACTAGCAAAAGTGCATTTGATCACAAGGCAAGGAGGCATCAAGAAATTCCTCCGCTGGAAACAATGGATCCCCCCAGTCCTGCCCGGGCCACCACAGGCACCTCCAACAAAGTCAAGCTGGCCATGCCCATCCTGGCCTCCGAGGTCAAACACAACCCTGAGGCGGCCCTCAATGAAATCGAGCTTGATACCCGTCTTAGAGCTTTTCCCTTCAGACTCCAAAGGTTGCTGTGGCTTACCATGGCATTCTTCCTTGCTTTCCTTTCTTTTGTTTGATCTTCAGGAACTCTTCCTTATGCCAGCTAATTTAAAATCTCTGGCTCTGTTTCTTATTCTCCTTTATATTTAACATTAAGTCACATTTTCCACTTTCCATTTCACTTTCATAAAAAGCTCTTTAATGTCTTGTTTGCTTTCAATTGACAGACTAATATTGTCTGTATATTTCAGATTGCTGGTATTTCATTTGTCTAATTTTGATTCCAACTGTTATCTTTTCTGATCTTGTCATTTTCATAATAAATTCATTGTGTAAGTCAAACAGAGATGGGGCCAATATGCATCTTCATCTCATTCCTTTCCTTGTTCTGAATTGTTATGTTTTTTTTGTGATAGCTTCTAGTCCATTGCAAAGGTTCCCCAGAAGAATAATCCCATATTGTGGCAAACTATTTAGCGTTACTGTATCCCTTATTCTGCCATGAACTTCACAGTCAAAGAGCTGTCAATCTAGCAAAGGTAAACCTCTTTCTTATAATCTCTTATTCTCTCCAGTACATATGTTATGTAAGCTATTTGATTTCTTTTTCTCTTCCTGTTCATTTGGCATTTTTGACTTAATGCATGACTGTATTCATTCTCTTTGAAAGATATGAAGCACAATTTTGCTTGCCTAAGGAATTTGTGCAATGGTTCAGGAATTTGCACATTTGTTTTCATTCCTCTTTGTAGGTATACGCATATTCAGTCAACTTCTCCAGTCTACATCACATAGACTTGTTCGTTTTTTTTATTGACAGAGTGATTAGTACTTTAAGTGCCTCTCCTCCTGCATGCCTGGTACTTTCCTATTTGGCAGATGAAGTCAAATTTTACTTACTAGTAGAAACTATCAAGATGGTGTGTGTGTGTATGTATATCTTCTTCTTATTCTTAGCGTATTCCCGCAAGAGCAGGGTCCGCTTTTCGGATCATTGAATGCCACTTTGAATGGTCAGCTGCGTCTCCAGGGCGCAGGTCCCTGGTTTGCATATCTTTGTTGATGGTGTCTTGCCATCTTTGTTTTGAATGCCTGCGAGGACACTGGCTATTGACTTCTAGTTGGTAGGAAGTCTTAGCAATGGTGGAAGGTGGTGCTCTTAGGACATGTCCATACCAGTGGAGCCGGCCTTCTCTCATCTTCTCTATAATTGGTACCACACAAAATGTTGTTGAATGTTGTCATTTGTGATGTGGTGAAGAAGGCAGATGCCTGATATCCAACGGAGCACTTGCATTTCCATGGCATGGGGATAGTTTTCAGTCCTTGTGTTACTGCCCATTATTCAGTGCCATACAGTGCAACAGGGTGAATGGTTGTCTTGCAAATCTTAGATTTAAGACTGGTTGTCATTCGTCTGTTACATAACACACCAGAGAGTTCTCGTTCCTGAACCAGTAGCCCTTGTCCATTTTTCACGTTGGTACTCAACGCATTTCGATGCAAAAATTTTGTCCTGGTACTCATCATTTGTTTGGTACTCAACGCACAAGCTAAAACTTGTCAGTGTTGGTTGCCTTGTGACTCATTACATTATTCCTGATGAGAAAAAATTGTTTGGTACTCATCATTTTTGGTACTCATTGCACCTCTTGGAACAAATTAATGGTGAGTACCAAGGTACCACTGCACCTGGAATTTTAGGTTTCATTTGCATTTTAAAAATGCAATATTAGCATTTTAGCATGGCAATGTAGGCCTCTTTTTCATATTAAGAAACTGGTTTTTCAGCCAAGGCCATTTCCTTTGAACTGCAAAGAACTAGTCTTTTCAGAAATGAAACAATAGGGAATATATTCTGGAGTCTTTGAATACACTTGCAAGTGTTAAGAAAGAAGCTGACTGGAAAAGGGAGTGATGTAACCTACAAATTTGCCACCTGCCAAATGTTATCATCGAGAATCAGTGTCTTCTATTGTTTGATTCATTGTTCCATGACATATCTAAGACAAATATAAAATGTGTATAATTCTATAAAAAGGCTCTACAACCTCCAACTAATAAACATTTTGTGCTTTTTCTAAAAGGCTTGTGGTTTATATGGGGTGGGGGCAGGAAAAAGTTATTTTGCAAAGGTATAGTGTTTCTCTCTCATATTCAGGGGCTAGGTTTTTTTCAGCTCCACACAACATCCACATAGGTTGCCCAATTTGCTTTTTTGTGATTGTTCTTAAGCAGAATGCTTCTGTGATTTTCCTGATCCTCTTTTGAAAAGACCTCACATTTTCCTTTCTGTGTTCTGACCTCCATTTGTTGTTGATATTCTTGACTGAGGTAACTTTCCTTGTCCTTTCTTCCCTGATATTGAAATCATTTCATGTTCTTTGGGTCACTCATTGCTTTCATCATTTCCATTTCTTTAGTTATCATGATAGTTTGCTCTAAAATTCACTGCAATCTTCTCTTCGACATGCTGAGATTTTTGCCTACTTTAGTTTTCACACTGACTCCTATCTTTTCCCACAGCTCTTCAGTTTGTCTGCCACAGAACTTTAGCATATGGAATCTGTTCCTTATATAGATTTTATATTTTGATTGTATGACTTTCAGGTCCAATCTTGTCAGGTCACAGCTATTGCGATTAATTTTTTAAGTTTTAACACATAAGTTCAACACATTTATGATATGTTCTACAATCTGCAGTCTGATGTATCTAGGTTGATTGGATTTCACTGTTTCTCTTATTCAGTCATTGTGTTTATCAAATAATGCCAAGGTGTAGAGTCTTTGTGTTATGTTGCTTGAAGCAAAAGTTGTCAATAAAGAGTTTGCATTGTAAAACAAATCACCTAGATTAATTCATTTTCCCACTCCCTATTTTCCAGTGATAGCAGGTTTTTTTCCCACTTTTTCCAATTTTTGCAGTTCAACTATATATGAATAGTGTTTTCTTGATGATGTATAAAGCTCACTTTACAATTTGTTATGGAATTCATCAATGTCTTCATGGAATTTCATGCCAACCTTCTACTTTTTATATATTTTGTATTGTGTTTGTCATATTAAATATTTACGGTTTATAAGGATTTCTATGAGTTGGTATTTTACTTTGAACTTCTTTCTTTTTTGGTATTTATTATACTTGTAGTAAAGTACACAGTTGTTTATCAAATTTATGTAGCCATCCATCTCCCTAAAGGCATGTTGGGTGGCTCACAACAATAAATAAAATAGCCAAATTAAACACATAAAAATTATTAAAAAACAAGTCATAGATAACAAAAAAAAAAAACAGCCAAAAATATTAACCATGGGCAAAGAGAGGATAAAAAGACCCCTTCAGCAATACTTAACTATGCTCTTTGCCATTCTATTCCCTTATGGTCTTTCACCTTATACAGTAATATGAGTTGTCCATTGCAGTCCATCTAAATTCATTTATAGCAAGGAGAGCCCCACCAGAAATTCTTGTTCCCACCAGTAGCCCTCTGATAAACATTGCAATCACAGAGATCTTTCACCATAATCAAATTAGGGTCTTCTCTAAACTGAATCAATAAAATAAGAATATAAAAACCACCAGTCCTTTAATACTGGTAAACTTTGCTATGTTCCATCTAGTTCTGCCTACTTGGATTTGGCTGGACATTTTCCCTGTGAGTCATATTTCCTCTGACTGCTACTAATAAATAGTCTTTGCTGGTTCAGGATTCTTGCTTAGCATTCACTTATGCTGAATATAATTCTTCCACGGTTATTTTGTCTGTCCCCTGACATCTGATGCACAGAGATAGACCTGTCTGAATTCAAATATTCCAATTAATTTTCCAGATGATTATGTCATGTTTTGTGCTTTTCAGATATTTGATTTTTCTTCATTTATTTCCACTCTTGAAAATATGCCAGGTCAGAAACAGTTTTCTCAAGAATGTCTAAAACTCTACTTGATCGATATAAGCTATAATGTTGTTAGTTGCGAAGTCGTGTCTGACCCATCGCGACCCCATGGACAACGTTCCTCCAGGCCTTCCTGTCCTCTACCATCCTCTGGAGTCCATTTAAGCTTGTACCGACTGCTTCAGTGACTATAGAATTTTAAAAGCCTGACAATGTCTTTCCCTTCTTCCTCTTAAACCCAAGAAAGATGTGTGTGTGTGTGTGTGGTGCGTATTCAGTTAAAGTTTCTTTCTAATGTTTTTATTTTTCCTGGATTTAAATTATGTTTTTGTAACTGCTATCACATAGTTTCTCCAAAGTCTCTCTTACACCTTGCCAAGTATTAGGAAGCAAAACTGTGCCTAAAAAGATGTATGAGTCATTGGTCAAGTGAGAGTTAAACTGTTTCTCATCCCCAATCCCCAGATATGTATTTTGCAATTATATTCTTCTCCAGAACAGGCAGGCCGCTTTGCAAAAAAATTAATTAGAATTTTTGAATAATATAAAAGTATACAAAATTAAAGGAAAAATAATTAAAAAAAAGAATATACAGTAGAAGAAAAGAAATGAAAGGAAGAAAAGAAAAAAAATAGAACCATATGAAGAACGGCTGCCAGTTTTGGGTCTGGCTAGTGGAAAGAAAAGAAGAATTAGGGGTGACATGATAGCAGTATTTCAGTATTTGAGAGGCTGCCACAAAGAAGAGGGGTTCAAATTATTTTCCAAAGCACCAATGGGCAAGACAAGAAATAATGGTTAGAAACTAAACAAAGAGAGAAGCAACCTGAAATTAGAGAGAAATTTCCTAACAGTGAGGACAATTAACCAGTGGAACAGCTTGCCTCCAGAAATGGTGGGCGCTTCATTGCTGGAGGTTTTTAAGAAGAGACTGGACAGTCACTTGTCTGAGATGGTATAGGTTCTCCTGCTTGAGCAGGCGGTGGGGACTAGAAGACCTCCAATGTCCCTTCCAGCTCTATTCTATTCTAAACCCCTTTTCTATCAAGTAGCTCCCATCTTATTCTTTTCCTTCCCCTTTAACCCTTTTAGATTTCCATATCCATTAATCATCAACTCAGGACTCAACCAGCAGTTGTCTCTCTTTTCAACACAAAAATCAATATAAGGTTTCTAGTTTTCAAAACAACTTTTTATTATTTTTCCCCCTAAGTGGTCAATTTTGCCATTTTTGCAAGTATTCAATTATATAATCCAATCTGTGTATTTTGTTATTCTTCCATCTTTGTGCACACAATAATCTTGCAGCAGTTACTATATATTATATATTAATTCCCTTATTTCTTTTCTAATTCAGGTCCCTAAAACACAATAGAAATAATTCTGGTTTCATTGTAACATTAGTCCATAACATCTTTGGCATTATTATATGAATTTGCACTTTTTTTTGCATTTTCACTATGCATAATAAAAAAAAATCCCCTCTTCCTTTTCATACTTCCAACACTGATTTGATATTCCTTTGTACATTTTTGACAGCTTGTTTGTATCATATACCAATCAAACTAATTTCCTTAAAAATTCTGTTAAATTATCACAGTGTAAATTTAACATTAGTTTCCTAAAATTTTCTCCCATATATCCATATTTATATTATACTCTGTTATTTGCAGTCCATTTCCCCATGCAATCTTTAACCTCTTCCTTCTGTTTCTAATCTTAATAATAATTTATACATTTTAGCTATTATATGATTGTCATTTTTATATAACTCTACTTCAAATTCAGTTTTCTTCTCCTCAGTGCCAATTATTCCTTTATTCACATTAAACCTCTCTTTCAGCTGATTTTCAGAAAACCATTGAAAATTATGTCCTACAATTATGTAGCTAATTGTTTTTTGTCTTCATTTTAATTTTTTCTTTACCTTGTATTAATAAATTCTCATATGTTGACTACCTTTCTTTCTCTTCTAAAAAAATTTATGTTAGTAATGATATCTTTGAGCACAGTCTTTGTTTATATTTATTCCGTATTGTTAATGAAATACTTCTCAGGTACTGGTTCTTAAAATCTATTTTCACTTTCTCATACCATAAGATCTCACTAACTGAGAATTCATTTTATCAAATCTGTAACTCATATATATTACAATCATACAAAAAAACAAACATTTGTTTTGCATTGGGGAATACAAAATTTCTACATTTTGGCTAATGCCCTACTGTTAACCACAAAGGAAATTTCTTTTCTGTCTTGAGGACTGAAAATTACATCAACTGTCTATTTCTCTCATCTAGTGGTAGGTATAAATAAGTGAATATATGTGTTAACGTACATCTAAGTATGGGTATGTGAATGTGGGTTTAAATGAAGAAAAAAGCCTTGATAACTCAGTCTTTTGAGTAGGAGAATCTCAGAGGAAGAGCTGGTTCAGTTTGTGATTCATAACAGTTTTTCTAACTCCCTGCAGATATTTCTCTAGGTGTAAAGAACAATATCATATTCATAATGATGACTGCTAGTCTGTTATGATATTTTAAGGAAATATTTTTGCACATTTTCTGTGAGTGAAAAGAACTTTGAAGTTAGAATGTTATTTACATTCCACAAGATATTAGAGGAAATGAACTCCAATAAAAGCAAAGGTGTTACTCTAAGGCAGGGGTGTCAAACTCACGTCGTCATGGCAGTATCACGTGATGTATCAGGACTTTTTTCCTCTTCGCTAAACCGGGTGGGGGAGGGACCAGCATGTGACACATCTGGCCTGTGGGATGTGAGTTTGACACCCATGCTGTAAGATGTTCCTCCAGGCTACGATGAAGGTGTTGACTGAATAAGTAATTGCTAGCAGAGATAAATGGAAATGAGCCAGAAATGATTTGTCCTATTAAAGTGCCTTTGATTTTATTTGGTGATGGTAAAATCCTTAAAAAAAAAAGCCAAATTAAATATTCTGTCCTTCTTCCATTCTTATATTTTAAAAAAATATATAATATTAGAAAGAATATAGAATAGAATAGACTTTTTTGTTGACCAAGTGTGATTGGACACACAAGGAATTTGTCTCCAGTGCATAAGCTGTCAGTGTCCATACAAACAACAAACTGATAAGTCATAGATCATAAATCATAAGATATAATCATAAATCATAAAATACTAACAATTGATTAATCATAATATACCAATAGGAGAAGGTAGTAGGAAATATGAGAGGTAAGAAAGGTGAGAAGGTGAGAAGATGACAAGGATAATAGCAATACAGTCTACTGTACATAGGTAAATATCTTTAGGCATAAGACAGTGCTATGAGAGTTAGGTGTTTAGCAGATTAATGGCATGGAGGAAGAAACTATCTTTGTGTCTAGTTGTTTTGGCATGCAATGCTCTATAGTGACGACTTGAGGGGAGAAGTTGAAACAGTGTCTAGGATATGAGGGGTCTGTAGATACTTTCTCAGCCCTCTTTCTGGTTCATGCAGTATACAGGTTCTCAATGGAAGGCAGGCTGTTTGCAATTGTTTTTTTCTGCAGTCCTAACTATCCATCTGTATCTGACCTGTCTGGTTGCTGGGCCAAACCAGACAGTTATTGTTCAACCAGATGTTGGGTTTCTTGAATAAATGCAACATGTTCTTTTTATAAAGCATTAATACTGCAATGGGTTACTATTTGAAATCTGAAAATATAGCATAGTTTGGACCTCAGTTTTGGCAGCTAAAATTATCTCCACATTCTCTCCATTGCATTGTGCTACACCTACCAATTTTGATCCTTAACATTTGAAGATGTTAACATTTGAACATGTGGAGATATTTGTAATTCCTCTAATAATACAAGGCAACAATAAATTTGGCCATCTCACTATTATTCAGCAACAGTATATCAGCAAACAACTAATGTTGCTGATTTTTGAAAAGTTAGGTAGTATATTAATGTTTGGATGAGAGATTACCAGAAAATCTCAGTCTTGTGGATTAGATTGGAAAACTGAATGGAAGGAGGAGGAGGAGATAGTGGTAGTGGTATTGGCAAACCACTTCTGCACAGTTGCTAAAAGGATTGTGTGGCTGTATCTAAAGTAACTAGAAATGGACTTTGCTAAAAGAAAAAAAATGTAGTTATATTTTTAAAAAATTACCGCATTCTATTTTAATGGGAGCTTGGTTTTCAGAAATGATTGGAGGAAATTCCATTCTAAGGATTATCAATCATTCTGAAGTTCAAGGCAAAGGAGCAGGATCTCCTATTGGCAACTATTTGTACTATTCCTGCAGCTAAACTCATTGAGAAACAATCCACTAATTTGGATTTTAATCCTTATATCAGGGATTTTCCTTTTATGTGCATAAATACGCATTCGGATTTTTATAATTTACCTTACATTGTGCTTTTGACATACATCCTATATATTATTCAGAATGGATGCAAAAATGGATAAACATTATGGATGTATTGATAAAGCAATCACAAATGGCAAATGTATATAAGGGATCACACCTTCTATTACATAAAACATCTGGGTCATACAGATTTCCAAATCTCTCTCCCACCTCCCACCTCTCTCTCTCTACACACACACACACACACACACACACACATATAATATATATATTTTATATACTATATGTATATATACTTTTGATCTGTCAAATTCAGCATCTCCACCCTCTTTTGAGATGTGCTGGATCTGCATGTCAGTGATTGGATTTCCAG
>JANHJO010007123.1:215336-229639 GCA_032468235.1 Pseudoxyrhopus heterurus | reverse complement strand
TGCACGGCATAGCTCATAGCTTCACTGAGCTACACAAGCCCCCTCGCCACAACAAGGCAGTGATCCTTGAAGGGGCAGTATGTAGTAGTCATCTTCAAAATTGCTTTCAAATGCAAACCACTATTTGCAGATTCTCTTGAAAATAGTATGGCATTACAATGTATATGTGTGCTTGAACAAATGTAATTAAAGATGTTGTGTTCTAAATTATGATGTCCATCAAAATGCCTCCCCTGTGTATTATTTTGATAATGATCTTGATTTTGTAAAACAAGATCTTTTTCCCTGTATCTGGAACCAGCTACTATTGTGCAAATTAACACTAGCTAATTCTATTAACTTCAAGAGAATTATGCAGGTATACAAAAGAAATATAATGGATTCTCTAATACCAGGAGTATATTTTGTGCAGACATACCTGCCCAGCCTTTGGTGTCTCTAAAATGGAGCCTTTAAAATGAAAAAAAAATTGGCAGAGAAGTTGGAAGGAAAATTCACTTCCTTTGCAAAGGAAATAGCCAAATGCTTTATGCATGTGTCTGGTAAGGTTAGACAGCCAGGAGAATGTTTCAAAAACAGATGTTCAACACTCTGCTGTATATCATGCTTTGATCTACATCTGAAATAAAGTGATGACATTTCTCTAGATATTTAAGATATATTTAATAATTTATCATCTCAAAAAGAGAAATGGTCTATCAGCTTTAAGATAGGTGAGTTATTAAGCATAAGAGCTACTGTTCAAGGCAGATGCTTTGTAAGTTGACCCTCCCATATTCAATCGAGACATCTTCAGAAAGATTGCAGGAGGGTTCCTGCCTGAAACTCTACAGGACTTCTGCCTGATAATGCAGACTGATCTTCTCAGTCTGATGACCTCTGGGGAATCTTGTACTACCATTGCTATCATTCCTGACCACTGTCTTCGGCCGATAGGAATCAACAGGCTGGCAGTATAGTAAATCCATGCTCTCCATGAAGATCACAAAATTATTTTGAACTATTTGCATCTATTTCATCTTTGCCTGATCTATTTACATGATTGTTGTGGGCATAAATGGTTGTGGAAGAGTCAAGTCACTGCCTTGAGTTCTTGCAAGAAAGAAAGGAAATAAGTGATATCAATAAATGTGATGAAATTAAAGAATTGGATCCAAATCCATGTTTCCTAATTTTTACAGGAACTCAAATTAAGATAGATGGCTGACCAAATCTTGCTTCAACATCACCATTCTGAGCTATGGTTCTTCAGTCTAACTCTTCTCACTCCCCAATCCATTTTGAGTCAGAGGTGTGTTATAATTGCAAGACATCCCCCAGCCAAGTTTTACCTGATGATTTCTAAAAACAATGGTACCATGTTTATTTTGCTTTCTCTTCTTTGCTGTTTTTCTGGAATGCAGATAAGAGTGATAAACTTTGCCTGGTTAATAATGAGTGAGCCAGCTCAGGTCTTTCTCAAGCACTCTCTCACCTGGTATCCTTTATCTGGTGGGATTAAGTTGCAGCATTTGCTGTGCTTGCCCTATTTCCTTCACCCCAGCAGGTATAATGAGGTTGAGTTGAATGGATCCTTCCTTGATGTTTTGTCTCGCCACCTTCCATATTTACATTATTAGTATTTAAAAAAAACAGTGCTTAATAAAATGAAGTATGCTAGCAAGGAAAAGCATGACACAGTTAATTTTTAAAAAGGTTGAAGGGAAAGCAGATAAAGATAAAACCTAGTAATGGCTTACAACTGGAACATTAAAAAAACCTGAAGGCTTGATTTTGGCTACTCAACAGTAAGCTATTAGAACTAATGCAAACAAGGTTAGAACTGAAAAAAAATCAAATGATTTTTGAAGTACAGATTGTACAAAGAAGCAGAAAAGATAGTAGATCATATATGGATCATGCAAGAAGATCACACAAACAATGACACAAGTTGCTAAAATGATTCATTGGAACATCTGTAAAAATTATCACATACCTGTAAGGAAAAAATTGGTGAGAACATAGAGTTGAAATAGTAAAAAATGAGCAGGTTAAAATATTGAGGGATTTCCAAATACAAAAACTGATACAGACTTAGATCCTATAACAGATTTAATTGCTAACAAAAGAGAGGAAACTGGATAAATTATGTGGCAATACCAGTGGATGGTAAAAGACAAAGAATTGGAGAGGATCAGAAAATACCAAGATGTGAAAATCAAAATTGAAAGATAATGCATAAACTGACCGTGGTGATCCCAGTCATGATTCTAGTACACTGGGTGCTTCATCAAAAAATCTTGGATGGCACATAGAACCTCTATGCATTGACAACATTTCCACCTACCAGTTGCAAAAGGCCACACTGCTTGAATTTGCACATATACTATGCCAATACATTATAGTAACCTAGATTCTTCAGAAGAACTTGATGGATATAAAGGCCAATAGCAGCTAAAGTACTGGTAGCTGTGATTTCACATTGTTGTTAATCAATAATAATAATTCAAGAAACAATATTTGCCTATTGTTCCAGATCTTTGGAAAGAATTGATAAGTGGATAAAATGCCAAATCTAGTCTAGACATCTGGCTGACTGCAATGAATCACAATAAAGGGATAGTCTTTCTTGAGCTTCTGTAAGTCTTCTCCAGTATATCCATATCTGGAAGACATTGGGATGTGAAAAACAATCTTAAATAAATAATCTATCTGTACAGAAGTTCCCAACATTTTTAGGCTTGAGAATAGTGCAGACACACTCTTTTTTCACTAATGTAGACCTGTTCCAATGTAGTAAAGGTCCTGAAGTAGAATACATTAAGAATCCATTCTGAACAAGGTTGTAGTAGTAAGTCATACGTGCTCCATTCAGCAGTTTAAAGCTTTGTTTTATCAAAGATATTGATGAGAAACTGCTTTGTATTCAGTTTGAAAATAGCTTATATCACTTTTGGGAGAAAGTCCTTGGTGTAAAGTCTTTTCTCAGATTGCAGTTTCATTTAAATTTCCAAAATCTACAGAAATGCATATGTTATTGATGTTTAAGATCATTGGAAAGATAGACTTGGAGATTTCGCCAAGATCCACTTCCATTTCCCAATAAATGTCTAGAGAATTCAGAACCTCTGTGTACTATACAATTAACATTAGGTCTAAAAGCAAGATCTATGATTTCCTTTTAACAGATCAGTATTTCTATACACTTCTTTACTGTTTTAAGTAACTCTATCCTACCAGCTACTTCATGTCTGAAGAGATAGTTCAGTTTTCTTGTATAACATAGAGAGAAAATATAAACTCATCCCTTTTTTAGTTTCTCTGTGTGAGATATGTAAAATACTACAGCATATTTCTTGGACTCTGTAAAAGGGTTTCTGATGTCAGCATATTCTGGAGTGGTAGGTGTTCTGTAGTTTCTTCTTAAATAACTAAAATCAGCTGCTGAGATTATTTTGAAATTACCATTTGCGTAAATATTTATATTTATCCCATAGAGAAAGTTTGTTTCTTTACAAAGAATAGGTAGTCCTCAATTTACCACAGTTCACTTAATGACTGTTTGAAGTTATAATAGCTCTGAAAAAATGGCATATGATCATTTGTCACACTTACAACCATTGCAGCATCCCCATAATCATGTGGTCAAAATTCAGATACTTGGCAACTGATTAATATTTATGATGGTTGCAGTGCCCCAAAATCATGTGATTGCAGCCTTCTGGCAAGCAAAGTCAATGGGGAAGCCAGACTGACTTAGCAGTTGTGTTACTAACTTAATAACTGCAGTGATTCATTAACAACTGTTGCAAGGAAGGTGGTAAAGTGGAGCAAAAAACTCACTTAGCAACATAAATGTTGGGCTCAATTGTAGTCGTAAGTCAAGGACTACCTAAATGCACCTGCCCACCAAAACTTGGTTATCTCCCCACAGCAGTTGCTTCTTGTACCATTCAGCAGATAGTAGCAAAATGCTCTTATTATATACAGTAACTTTCTGTATAGTCCTTTTCTTTCTGTACAAACACCTATTGAGAGCATGCTCTGAAAAGAGGAATCTGCTTCCACAAGAAATGCTTGGTTGGATTGCTTTTTTTCTTTTGTGCAGCTTTCAGAAAGACTTGAAGAGTAAATTTGCCCTTTTCAAAATCATTGTTGAAGCTTCTAGTATTTGGGGAGTAGAGGTTGGCTCCTGTGAGTCACTCCCAAGTCATCTTTGCTTTGTGAACTTGGTTTGATCAACTGAGATTGCTTTACCAACTTTATTAGTTTTCTGAAGTCTTAACTCCCTTTCTTTCAGATAAACCAAATTATTTCTAAAAAGCCCTTATATTTTTATAAGCAGTCTCACTGTTGTATTGTATAAGGTCCTTGGCAAATGACTCCAGACTTCCGAGCTTTAATGGAAGCAAGCCCTCTCATTCCTCCTTGGTGCACACTTTCAGAAAAAAAAATCTCTTAGTTGCCCTTTCAGTAAAAAGGGAATAGAGGCATGTATGCTGCTGGCTTCTTGTATTCTCATTTCATTATTCTATTGACCCACTTATTTTTCCTTTGTAGAAGAAAAGGGAACTAGGCAGGGAAAAAACTAAACCTTTCTTCTCTTTCAGTCATGTTGCAGAATTAATAAGCATTTCTTGCTTGGCCAAGGGGTTGGATTAGAAGACTTCCAAGGCCCTTTCCAACTCTGTTATACTGTTATTCTGAAGCAAGGAGCTCCTCTTCATTATTAGATTTAGAAGATACCCTGGTTATGAAGTGAGTTGAGAATTCAAATAGAATAGACAAACATGGGAAATTCCTAACCCAGATATAACTTAGTTCTGCCTTGGTATAATAACTCAACAGAAGTTTTCCTCAGAGCTATAAATGAGCTGTGTTTTCAACTAGAATTGTGAAGCATTTTGCATAACTATGCTAGCATCTGTTTTACTTCCATTTACATGATTTTTGATTGCTCTGAACATGTAGATGCTATTGTCTCCCGCCCTAAATAGTTGTTATCAGACAATGCAATGATTCATAAAATCAGAGCAAGTTTCCTGAGCGACCAGTGTTTTAGTCCAATGAGCTGAGGCAATTGGGCCACCCATTAAACAAAACAATATAAAGCTTTGGTCTGATGGCTTTGGTGTCTGACAGTGAATGTTAATTCTTCATGCACCTCAGCTTATCCCTTGCTGATACCAGCAAAGACAAAAATTGCTTTTTATTTTTAGTCAAAGCTGACTGTGGGACAGGCTGGGGAGTAAATACTCTGTGCACCGGTTAAATTACTAACAATCAGGAAACTACAGTGTTGATTTTTAGTCTGTTTCCATTAAGGACAAATCACATTTGTGTGTGGGGAGGGGGCAAGAAAGATAAGGAGAGTGTGAATTTGTTATTCTGTTATCTCAATGTGCAAGAAGCTATGTTGAAGTAAAATACAGATAGTAAAAATTCAACATGTGGGAGCTGATGTTGAAATAAAAATGATCTTCCACTCTATAAGAAATTACTGAAAGTCAAGGCAACATTAATATCAGTGTGTACCATCCCCAGGAATCTTTGTTACAGATGATGTACAACTCATTCTCTTTACATTGTGTTCACATTTGGATTTTTTTTTTTGGCTTTCATCTATAAAACTATGGATTTAAGCCAGCCATTTGCTGGCATTTTGGAGGTGGGGAGCATTGTGTTCTCTTCTCCTCCCAGTGAGGCATCCTTACTATAATTATAAGCCAAGAAAGGCCATTCCACTCTCATTCTCTGGATAAAAATATCAAGGAGTTTGAGAGACAGAATGTTCCCCATCCTTGCATTTCATTCTGGATTTATGACAGCCTTGGCAAAAAGGGACCTTCGTTTACTGAAAGTCAAAGCAAAGATCCTAGTTTTCCAGAGATTCTCAGATAATGTTTTTAAACTGAATGTTTAGTATCATGGAAAACAAGCTATTTCATTCCATTTCATTCAGCAGTGATTCTTAACTAGGACTTCAGGCAGATCTTTTTGAGGATTATTTTGAATCTGGGATCTTAATGCATGCACAGTGTGATTTCTGCTGCTGAGCTATGGACAATCCTGAAACATAAAATATGGAAGTGACAGGCTGATATTTCAGAAAGGCATATGAAAGCCAAAGCTCATTTATTCAATGAATCTGGCAAACAAAAACCTTTGCCTAGAATTGTCCTAGCATGCTGATAGCTTGACAATTTCCTGAGATGGACTTTAATTGAATTTAGTCTTTGGATAATTTGCATAAGACTGCAGACTCCCTCTCTAATTACTACTTCAGTTTCCACTTGTTCCAGCTCATCCTTTGCTACTGCATCTAGGAACCCAAATTATGTTTTTTAATCAAATGAAAACATGCAAATATGTGCAAATTATTTTTAAGGTGCACAGTTTAAAGCATTCTACTAAAACACTCATTTTGAACAAAAAGCAGTGTAAATATGAGGAAGTGTAGTGTACAAATAATATAGTATAACCTCTGTATTGACATAGTAATACAGAGTATTACTAACATAGTAATTTTCTAAATTATACATTAAAAAAACCTCAAAACTTTTAAGGTACTGCATTTTTTTCTTACAGAAGTCATCTTGCAGAGATACGATTAGAGATTTGTAATTGTATCTGCTAACGTCATGCAGATTTCTGGACATAATTTATTTCTAGTCTCTCTAGATAAAAATCATAGTTTGTTATCCATGTTTCATGATGCCTTCTTTTTCAACAGAGCCATACAGAGATAGTTATTTGCAGAAATATTAGTACATTCATAAAATCTTCATATTTGACTGGCTGTTTCTGAGAACACTTTCCCCCTTGCAATGATAGTGTAATTTTTCAATGTGCCATTTATATTTCACACACAATTCATAAAGGCTTTTGGGGAAGTTTCAGTTTTTAAAGCTGTAAATAGCATTTCTTCTTACTGGAAACTGTGTCTAACTTTTCGTAGTGTATCAAAATAAACAATTAAAAGACCCAAGGCTAAAGCTGTTACAATGGAGTTTTTCCTAGGAGCATGGAGTAGTTGCAAATTTTACCCCTATCCATGTAATAGAAATTGAATTGTTCTCATTTTACCTTTGATATCTTGTACATTTTGGTGAAACAGCTAGAACATATGTTTCTGTATTTCTCCCAAGAAGTTCAAGGTCATGTGTATGAGGATTCCCCACAACTGTTTGATGTGGATTACGTTTTGAGAAATTAATCTGAGATTATTCAGTGAGGTTCAAGTTAGATTTAGAAAGATGGATACCTGAATCTTTGTGGGAAAACAACTTTTCAAATCAGGGAATGATGCTGAGAGTGGGCACACTCATAAAAAAAGCAACCTCAAAAGATTAATTTATTAATTTATTCACTTATTGACTACCATGGTGAGCATGGTCAATATGAAAGCACCCTCCCCCCCCCAGAAGGTAGATTACTGGTAATCTTACTTCCTCAAAGCTGTTTACTATGCCAGTGGGATCTTTTTGGCAATCAAAGGCAATCTTGCAAATAAATATGATGCTAGGTGCTTTGCTTTGCAGTCTGCCAGGCGCACATTTAATTTTTTATTGGAATAATATTTTTTTAAAGTCCTGATAGGGTACAGAGCCTGGTAGGCACCCTATCACGTATTGCAGGCTAATTCTGCTGACTACCAGCAGTTCGATCCTGACTGGCTCAAGGTTGACTCAGCCTTCCATCCTTCTGAGGTTGGTAAATTGAGGTCCCAAATTGTTGGGGGCAATATGCTGACTCTGTAAACCCGTTAGAGAGGCTGTGAAGCACTGTGAAGCAGTATGTAAGTCCTATTGCTATTGCTATTTATGTACTGCAGTGGTAGCTATATGACAAATTTGCCAAATCTGGATTGTTTTGCACGTGTGAAAATATAAAGCAAAATTCAATATTTATTACCTCAAGGTGTGCAATTCCTCTCCACTTGCTTGAAATGAAACAGCTGTTGGGGGAACTGTTGGAAGAAGAGGTATAGAATTCTTAACTCTTTCTTTGCTAAATGCTTTCCCTCCCTCACCCCCAGCTGCTTCTTGCTCAAGATTATAGCAGGCATTATTTGGAACATCTAATCTGGCTTTAATTATTATCTGATGTAACAATTAAAACATGTTGGCTCACAGTTAAATAAAGTAATATTATAGGCAAAATAATATAAAAAAACTGTTGGTTGTACAGTACACAAAGAGCAAAACTGTATTAATGTAGAAATAATTGGACCATTGCAAATTACTTTTTCCTTGTTTGGTATTATATATTTTCACTAAGCAAAGCTACTCAAAAATGAAATATCTAGATCTTCTTGTGAAGATTTGGAGAACATGTATTTTCCATGTGATCAAAATGAGTTTCCTTACTAGAAATGAACATGTATAAGACTTGGAAATGGAACATATTACATAGTTTAGGAAATTAAGGTATCATAAAATTGATATAGACATTTACTCAATGAGGTCAATGGAGTATTGTAATAATTGAAGAATTATTCTATAAGAACAGGAGTAAAAAAAATATTATTAGTTTGGTCTCTGGAAAAAGTAATATATAGTTGAGGCATTTTTTAAAGTTTCCAAAGATTATGAGATTTTATTATAGAGGTAAGACCAACCCTTAATCCTAAAGGATTTGGATGAGATCCTCAGGGATTTCCAAAAGTGATTACCAAATTATACTATTTACCATGATAGAAGAGGAAAATGATTAAGCATATGACAGGAAATGAATTATATTAGTTATATTTCATTTTAATTAAATATAAAGAAATCAAAGTTAGTTGTAAGAAACTAAAGGGAAGACACATTCTATGATTTTTTTTATTTGAATAAATTGAAATTAAATTCATGTAACATTGTTTGAAATGAAGACCCCCATAAAATACGAAAAGTAATCCATCCTGGTTCACATATATTTAATGATACATCTAGTTCTTTGACTATTTTATACGATGACATACCACACTACTTAATGGAATGTGTTTAACTCTACACTCCCCTCCCCTTTTTTAAAGGACTGTGTGATAAAAATGAGCTTGGAAGATCCCGATTAGCTTGGTTTATACCAGTTGGATTTCAGGCCTGGATTTAATACTGAAACTACCCTTTTAGCTCTACTTTGGAGATCAGGAATCTTCAAATCTGGCAACTTTAGACTTATGGACTTTAACTCTCAGAATGCTGTCTGAGGAATTCTGGGAATTGAAGTCCACAAGCCTTAAAGTTGTCAAGTTTGGAAACTTCTGCTCTTGATCAAATATTATTTTATTATTAGTTTGGTCTCTGGAAAAAAATAATGCAAAATTGAGGCAGTTGATAAAGTGTTGAGTTTTTGAGAATTTACTGCAGAAGTATCCAGACTGAAACTCTTATTCCTAAATGTCTTAGATGGGATCCCCAGGGACTTCATTGTTGTCCTGCTGAGTCTACAATGAGAGATGGAAATAAAAAGTACTGTACTAGTCCAACTTCTAGGATTGATTCCAAGGTGTGGCATTAGAGGACCTCTACTTGACCCCTCTACCTATGGGGTTCTTAAGGAATCCATTCTTTTTCCCTTGTTTTTCACATATCTGTGAAGCACTGAATACCCACTGCTTCAATCTTTTCCCCCCTAAGTGTTAGGAAGATTGTTGTGAATTGTGAATTAAGTTTACTTTTAGTAAGTTGCTTTTATGGATTATCATCTATTAAAAAAAAAATCTTGGTTGGAAGACTATACGTTTTTTAAATAAATTAAAATAAATAAATGATGAATATATTTATTTCCTTGTTCATCAATAAGCAAAGGATCAGGTAGCTCAATCTCCCTCAATTTGGTGCGCTCTCTGTATTGTATTCAAGGACGCAGTTTTTAGAATTTCAAGCAAGGTTCGGAATAGATCTCCAAGCACAAGGTTAGAGAAAGCTGATTTGTCCATCTAGCTATTTGAAAACACCTGACATAAACTAATAACTTTTGAACAATGTTTAACAATATTTGTCCATAGACTTTGAATATACTGTAGAATCAGGCTGCTGAGTTTTGCCAGGTGGTTTAACTTAATGACCCAAGGATAAAACAGGTGATATCTTGGATGGTCCTAGGCTATACAATTCATCTCTGTGTTTTTCACTGCAAAGGATAATGAACTATAACTTGCACCATCAGCAGATCTGAAATAATTGATCTCATGTATTTTGTTAATCCTTATAACACATAGTATTTATTAATTCCACTTCACAGTGTTGTAAACAGTTTTTGGAAACCTATTCCAGGTTGGATTAACTGTTACTGATGTTTCATATTTTTATATTAAACTGCTTTAATAGGAGGGCTCTTGGGAATAAAAATGGGGAAAATGTGGGCGCTTCTGCTTTTGCTTTTCTGTGCTTCTGCTTTTCTGTGCTATACTGCAGGGAGATTCAAACACTTTGTTATATATTATGCAACAGCTGTTCTCTCATCTAAGGATGGCAAACCTGAAACTGCATGCCAAGCTGTCATTTAAATGCTGATTATTTATTACTGCATGTATTAAATGGGCAAGACAAAGGTGATGGTGACGAGAATAGAATCTGAAAAGGGAATGAAGAGGGGCTGGCTGGCATTGGTTAATTATGATTGATTATGTGCCATCAAGTCAGTGTTGACTCTTAGCAACCACATAGTTAGATTTTCTCCATGATGATAGGTCCTTAGCCTGGTCCTTCAAGTCTTTTCATAATAGACTCATCTTATTGCAATTGAGTCCATCCTCCTTACTCCTGGTCATCCTCTTCTATTTCCTTCTACCTTTCCCAGAATTAGAGCCTTCTCCAGAGAGTTAGATCTTCACATAATATGTCCAAAGTAGGACATTTAAGCCTGATCATTTGTGCCTCTGGTGAGAACTCGGGGTTGATCTGTTCAATGATACTTTTTTTTTTTCTTGGAAAATGTCAAGGATACTTGGAGGGTATTGGAGAGTATTGGAGGATTCTTCTCCAATACAAAGTTCAAAGGTTTTCAATACTCTTTCTATGTTGCTTCTTCAAAATCCAACCTTTGCTTCCATAAGTGTCATAGGGAATGCAATTGCTTGTACTATTCTGATATATGTACTGTAAGTATAGACATATTGCATGAGTATGTTTTCCAAGGCCTTCGTGGCTGCTTTGTTGAGTGCTAGTATTCCTTATGTGTTTCTTCCTTTATGTTGATAATCAATCCTAAAAGATCTAAATACTGTTTCTGTATTTTCATTGCCAATTGTAAGGCTGGTTGTTATACCTGTCATCATTGGTTTGGATCTTCCTTATATTTAAACTAGCTTGTTACCCAGCTTCGCCCAGGTGTACTCGTGGAGGAGATGCAGCCAGTCGCAGTGCTCCCTCCTCCTTTGCTGGTGGCAGGTAGCCATTTTCGGTGTCGCCGCTCACCCCCCAGTGCTCCCTCCCCCATTGCCGCTCGCCCCCAGCCATTTGTACTGTGTCTGGGGCCACAACAAAACTGTGTTTGTTGTTTGGCCTCCCCAAACAAACCAATTCTCCACCTTCCCTATGCATTGTTGTGTCCAAATCACCACTTCACTGAACAGCTGACTGGTGGTGTTTGAGGACTGTAGCCATACCAGCCCTTTTGGAGATGACAGCGGCATTTGGGGCGGCATGGAAGGTGGCCCAACCCGTATATTGTTTGAATTTGAGGTTCTTTTTTTACTGCACAGGGAAGGTGGAGAATTGGTTTGTTTGGGGAGGGAAAGCACTTTTGTTGTGCCCAAATCGCCACTTCACTGAACAGCTGATTGGCGGCGCAAAGGGTTTTAAAGATGCTGCTTCTAGGATCTATAAAGATGCCGCTTCTAGGATCTTTAAAGATGCTGCTTCTACGACTTGAGGCACCAATCAGCTGTTTAGTGAAGTGGTCATTTGGGTACAACAAAAGTGCTTTCCCTCTCCAAACAAAGCAGTTGTCCATCTTCCCTGTGCAGAAAAAAAAGAACCTCAAATTGAAACAATATACAGGTTGGGCTGGATTCCACGCTGCCCCAAATGTCACTGCCACCTCCAAAAGGGCCGGCACAGCTAGAGCCCTCTAACGCCACCGCTGCTGCTTGCGCTGCTGGGGCCAACCTAAAAGCTTCAGGCAGCCTGCCTGCTGGCCTGGGCGATTCCTCTGACCCTGGCCCATGTTCGCAAGATAGCGGCACAGCCCCAGAGTGTTGGGCCGGTTTCCACGCAGCCCCAAATACCACTGCCACCTCCAAAAAGGCCGACACCATTAGAGCTGGCGGTAAAGCCGGTGCCGCTGAGGAAGCCACTGCCAAATCAGGGCTCCCCGGCAATCAGCTGATTTGAAGTTTTAGGGGAAGTAAGAACTAACCTTGAGAGAGTTGATAGGTTGTCAGTCCGGTGGTTTGAAATGGAGTTTTTGCGGGAAGCTGCGTTGTTATGTTAGGATAAAAAAAAATACTGAAGTGTAGTGATTCGGTTTTCTGCAGTGGAGGTTGCAGCATTTTGAATCACAATGGCTGAATAGCTGTTGGTTTGAATCAGGCTGTGTGGACATGTGCAGTAGGCAAAGCAGGCGTTTAGTGGCGGCAATTTGCTGTTTGGGGAAAGACCGTTCCTCTGTACATGTGCAATAGAGGTTTGTGGCTGCAGAGGTGTAGGGGTGTCCACTTTGGCACCCTTTTCGGAGGGCAAAGAACCCCAAACGTGGTTCCTAACCCCCCCTCCAGTGCTTGTCTCCGGAGTGCAAGGTATGTGCCTGGCAAGTTTGGGCCAGATTGGTGAAGGGATGGAAGACCCTATTCGGGACATACCCACAAACATACACACCCACAGTCTGTTTTATAGATATAGATTTAGTCCCATTTTTTCACTGTGCTCTTTTGAGTTTTATTACTAGAGCTTGTGAATCTTTTGCATTTTTGGCTGTCAGAATAGTATTTTCAGTATAGTGCAGGTTATTGATGTTTTTCCCTCCAGTTTCAAAATCATGTTCATCTTCTTCCAAACCAGCTTCCCTATATATCCAGCATGTAGGTTTAATAAATAAGAGAGGATAAAGTCTTGTCTCATTCCTTTGCCAAATTGTAGCCAGTCTGTTTTATCAGCTTCTAGCACTCCTGTTGCTTCCTGACCTGAATGTACATTTTGACACAATTGAAGTCCTTTCTATAATCAAAGACATACTGATTTGTTTTTAATATTATTTGGAACTGTCAGTTATCCAGCAAGCAACAGCAATAATGTTTTGTATTCCTCTGCCATTTCTAAGGCCAGCTTGAATACTTACATCTCTTTTTCTATTTAAGACTCCAAATTGCACCGTATGAAGCATTATTTTGCTAGCATGTGAAATTAAGGATATTATATAATAGTTTGCATACTTTATTAAGTATCCTTTTTGCAGGGTATTGGAAGTCAGATGACTCTTCCAATCTGTTAACCACTATGTCATTCTCCAGATGGGGTGGCATAGATTGCTTAGAACTTATACTGATTCTTCTTCTGTTTGTCATATTCCTTTGAGTAATCCAACAGTTCCTGTAGTAGTTCGAGGATGGAACCTCCTTCTGAATTCAGATATGTTTTAAAAGATTTTTCTTGTTTGTCATGTCGATTTCCATCTCAGTTTCTTTACATATGTTGAAATACTGCTTCTTGTCTTGTCTAACAACTCTCTTAAACTTTTAAGTTCCTTCCAGAGGAACTTAAGGAACTCTTTCTTGGTTTTAGATTCTCTTCTTTTGTTAGCAATTTCCATGGTTTGTTCTGACATCCAGTTTGCTTTCATCTGTTTTTTCCATCTTTGGCGGTCATGTTCATCTTTAACAACATATTTAAGTTCATTACACAGTTCCTGTAGCTCTCTACCAATGAGATTCAGGACTTCAGGACAGTTCCTGATCTTCTTGAAAATGATGGGTATATACTGAGAATCATATTATGGAAACTGGTTGGTTTTATTCTTATTTATTAAATGTTTTAAGCTGCCCATCTCCCCTATAAGGTGAGTCTGGGTGATATTTATTGACTTTGGGCAGTATTTATTTCTTGTTCTTTAATTTAACCTGAAAGTCACACAGGAGCAGTTCCTGATCTGTTCCACACTCATCACCTGGTCACATCTTTGATGCTACAATTGAACTATTCCACCTCCTTTTAGCAGTAATATAGTCAAAACAATTTCTATCAACGCTGTTTCTCAGTAGCATGTTGATTGCCATAGGACCGGAGGTGCCCATTATCTGGCATTATATCAGAAGTCTCCAAACTTGGCAACTTTAAGACTTGTGGACTTCAACTCCCCGGATTCTGGGAGTTGAAGTCCACAAGTCTTAAAGTTGGCAA
>JANHJO010007123.1:169252-182338 GCA_032468235.1 Pseudoxyrhopus heterurus | reverse complement strand
ACTGACATCCCCTAAACTCCTCTGAAGATGTTACCTAGCCTGGTAACAAAACGTTCAGAAACCGACCCACAAGCTCGGAGAACAAAACTTCATCCTCAAAAATGGGATTATATAATCTTTCAGGATCTTTTCACATATATCAGGTATAACACAGGTATGTAGAAAAATAAAGGAAGCCCATATAAACAGAAGCCCTTATACACAGAACGACACTGACATCTCTTAAACTCTACTGAAGATGTTACCTAGCCTGGTAATGAAACGATCGTAAACCAACCCACAAGCTCGGAGTACAAACCTTCACCCTCATCCTACACCTGAACTACAGATATTCACCACTATTGCAAATCCCATATTTACTTCCCCTCCCAATTAGGAAGGGAATGCTTTTTAGGTATTTGAAGTGGCAGAAAGATGCATTATTACGACTATCAATATCTCTGCTATGTCAGCTGCTTTGAAACAAACTCATCCTTCTAACAAGCTGCCCCCTGTTATGGCTGTGGACCAAATGGGCCATTCAGCCAAAGAGCCAGTTGAGTGACTGCCAACGAGTACAGCAGCCAACTAGGAACTCACAGAGACCACCGTCTTTGCAACTATCACCAGGGCAATAGTCACAGGTAGAATGACTTCCTTCCAAACTATTGAAAGATCCAAAGCTGAAGAGCCTTGAAGAGGTTAGAGTTTCATAAGAAAAAACCAACATAAAGATAGATATTATCACCGAATCCTTCATTATAGAGGCTGTTGCCATATATCACCCCAGGGACTACAGAAGACGTAGCAACTTTATCTGCCATCTTCACTGGCTTATATTAAACTCAGTGATTTGAAAAAAACAAAACCAGAATCCTATTGTACTTGGAAGCAAAAGTTCAGCACTAAATGAAAAACTGAGTCGATAACAAATCAAAGTAAAATTAATCTTAATCAGTACAGCTTTGAAATGGTTTTTACAGAAGCTGTTCAATGCCCTTTTTGTTGGCATCATTTCAAAAAGGGGAATAAAAAAAGTTGCTGCCATTCTGCTTTATTCCACATTTGGTCCTAGCTGCAGTTTCAATGTAAGCAGAAGCTATGAGTTTAGGACAACTCATTGATCATGGATCTTCAAGGGAAATATAAACCCATCTAAAGCCAATATTGGAGCTAATAATCAGCCAGATGGTTTCTGGAGAAAGATCATTCCTGTCTTGTTGGGATTCAATTCGAGTTTGTTTTCCTATCCAATTCCTTACAGCCACTAGAGAACATCTAATGTATCTCTAATACAGTCGAGGATGGAGATACATTGCTGGAAATTATCAGGACATTGATACTTTAAGGATGATATTCCCAGGATTTTCTTTCCTTGCCTTTTTTAAATATTATAATACAAGAAAGACCTGTAGTACCTCAGAAAGGAAGAGATGAGGGTTCTTTTCCCATTAACATTGCCTGAAATTGCCTGCTCAGAAAGGATGGAACCATCATAAAATGGTCCATTCTATCCTTGCAGGTAGTCCAAAAATATGTTCAATACTATTGATAGTTCCTGAGAGATTAATAAAACCAGGAGAGCTGTGCTCCTTCATTCAGATTCCCCAAAAAGTCAACCACCAGAATATCCAATGCCAGTTCTGAACTTGGCATGAAAGGGATAGAGATTCACGCACCAAAATTCTCTGTAGTTGATGTCCCAGAACCCTCTCCAAAGTCTCCCCAAATAGGTAATATTGGGGAATACGCAGATATAACCTAGTATAGATGGATTAAAGTGTAGATGCTCCACTGCCATTTTTCAAGGCAGGTTCAAAGTGGGATCTAGAAGTTCAAGAAAGGAAGTTGTGATCCATGCACAATAATTCCCAGTTTTTCCCTATAACTGAACTTCAGATGTAGGCACTATGCAGTCATTTGTGGATTACAATATCTTAGAGCAGCCAAGTTATTATGGAGGACCATTGTTACCCAGCCTCTCTGGCCTTCAAGTTGCAGATGCTGAAAAGTCCAAAATCAGAGGGTTAGAGAGGTGATTTCAGAGAATAATTTTCTCCATGCTCATTAGTCATATCTTGTTATGTGTGTTCAGTCCACATACTTCTCTGAATTGTGAAGGAATAAGATCTTACTACATATGGACCTGGTATTTAGTAATAGCAGCCTGAAACTCAGACACCCAGCAATATGGAATCCCTGAGATGGTAACAGTTAGGTTAAACAAAGGAACTGACACAAATTTGCCCATCTTCCTTCTTCTGTGTGAGCTGTATTAAAATGTTGTTTAAAAATAGTATAAGTATTCTGTCAATAAATAAATAAATGATGCATTTTTTCTTTATGCAGCATTGATTTCCATTCGTGAATTATTTCTCCAAATGAAAAAGACATAATTATAACATACTGAAAACTGGTACACAAAGTATCTCCCATGAGCAGAATAAAAGGAAATGTATAGACCACCATATGATTGGTGGACTTCATTTTGGGCTAATGTGCAGTCTTGGCTCACTGTAAGTATCAGAGAAGTTGCAGAGATCACCAAACAAAAGCAAGTAAGCTAAGTTTTGGTTTCAGTGTAATGGTGTGTCCAAGCTTTTCTTCACTTAACTGGAAACTTTCATGATTTAGAGGAATCAGTGGGAATTGTTATGGTATTTATAAATATAAATTTGGTTTTAAGAAAAATTGCATTATGCCATCAACTGAAACATGTATAATATCAAATAATTCAATCTCCAAATGATCTAGGTATCAAACATGCATATTAAGGCTGTTTAAACAGGCGTTAATTGTGTTGTCAGTAGTGAGTCACCAGAAATCATTCTTGTTTTGCAGATAAAATGTTCAAAGAAAAATTAATAGTTTCTCAAAGTAAACAAGCATCTCTGTATGTCATATTAACATAGAATTGCAAATAGTTTTACCAAGATTGAAGTGGAAAATTTGGAAAAAGCAGAGAAAGTTTTAATTAGCTCTCGCCTCTGTGGTTTCTTAATTTGGGAAGTAAGTTAGAAGTAAGCAACAAATTTTCTTTGGGGAGAAATGCAGGAAAATAGCATCAGCTGACTATGAATATGGCAATTTCTCATCAATGGGGAGAAAAACAACAGTGGAAGTCCCTTAATTATTATCTTGAGTCATCTATTCATTCCCTTCTTTTAGAAGACATATGATGGTGGGGGAAGGGAGTTTATCAAATAACAGTATTAAGGTACAGTTCCACTGCCAATTTTATCAGCTTTTGTACCAGAAGAGAGAGGGCATAATATTTTGTCCTCTCTTTCTTCATAAAATAAAATTTATTGGGATAATCCTGCTCACAACCCCACTCAATTACCTAGTACAGTATCTCTTGGAAAAATTGGTGCCATTCTGAAGTACAGGTAGTCCTCAATTTACACCCACAATTGAGCCCAAAATTTCTCTTGCTAAGCAAGCCAGTTGTTAAGTGAATTTTGTCCCATTTTATGACTTTTCTTGCCACAGTTGTTAAGTTAGTAACACAACTGTTAAATGAAATTTGCTTCCCATTGAATTTGCTTGTCGGAAGGTCACAAAAGGTGATCATGTGAACCCAGGACATGGCAACCATCATAAATATGAGCCAGTTGCCAAGCATCTGAATTTTGATCATGTGGCCGTGGGGATACTGCAATGGTCATAAGTGTGAAAAAAGATCATGTCAGTTTTTTCAGGGCCATTGTAACTTTGGTCACTAAACAAATTGTTGTAAGTCGAAGACTACCTCAAAGAGGACTTCTCATAGAGGCGCAAAGATAAGACAGACCAAGCAGAGATGAAATCAAATGATATGGAAAGAAGACTAATCAAGGAAAAGCAAAGATGGCAGCTTTTGAGTTCAAAGTAATAGGGCATTTACTGAAAGTACCTCTCTCCTTCCTCCCAGCTTTGTGACTCATCCATTCCTCTTTTGGGTGCTATATTTCAGCAATGAGCCCTTAAAGGTAATTATTTTATTTCACAGCTGGTTTTTCTTGTTGTGACACACAGCTCAACATGGGCTTGGGGCAAGCAAAACAAACATTTCACTTATTTTGCTCATACTTTGTTCCTATTGCCCAGATTGTTTTTGTTTCAGCTTAATACTTCCATTAATTTAAATTGTAAGAGAAGATTTGTACAAACTTGGAAGTACAAAAAGAAAGTTGCCAGATTCACCAGATGGATTGAACAGCCCGTTGAGGCATTCAGATAATGGCAGGGATACACAACCAACACCCTAAACAGCTGCTTGCCAGTTTCTGGTTTCTAATCGTCTCAGTGCCTGCCTAGTGTTCTCAACTCACAAATGGCCAAACTCCATCTGGATGATTAGCAATTGTCACAGGCTGTGCCATGTTCTATTAAAAAAGCAACTTGCACCGTAGACACAAGTTACAATCTCAGAGTTGCTGATGGACTCAGTTGGTGATACCTGCCAGGATTTTGCAGAAAAATTAGGTCAGTGGTTGTTAGACAGCTGGGAACGTTGATTAATTCTGTTAAGTAATATTTCAACCTTTATGAGTGACTTGATTTTGTTAGAATTATTATTATGAGACTTTTATCCCAACATTATATGGTCCAATGCCACATAGCTGGCTTTCATGGCTAAGAATGCTCTAGAATCCACAGCCACCTGGTTTCTAGGCCAGTGCCTTAATCATTCTATCAAAGTAGCTCTTAATACAATTGTAGAGAAGATGTGGAAAGTTCTGGCTATAACCACTGGGCCAGCCATTTTTATATGAAGATTTATGAAAATCATGGACCACTTTAGATTGGTAGGAATTTTATTCAACTTTCTAAGCTTGATAAGAAAAAGTAGTCTCAAACCATCTTTTCTCTTGTTATTTTCCCTCATCATCCTCAAGGCCATAGAAAAACTGGACTGTTTGTCAGTATTAACACTGATAAAATTGGTTCTCCAATTTTCTATTATGCAAAAGAGTCTCTTTTTTTCTGCTTCACTTCTGGTAAGCTTTAGAAATTCTTTTGAACTCTTATTATTCAGCTGTTATTATTATTAGAAGGTAAAACCAGGCTGTTGTTTTCTCGTCTATCTATAGCTCATTATGCAGCCTCCATGGCTGTTGAGGCTTTCTTATTTGAAAAAAGAGTTCTCGTCTCTGAATGTCTCAGAAGTCAAGGAAATTGTTGGAGAGATTAGTGGATCCAGTAAGAAAAGGCACAAATTGCATATATATTAGTCACCATATAACTTATGAAATAATTTGTTTAAAAAAAATGAAATCTTTTTTCCATTAAATTGAATGGGAATGAATGAAAAACACAGAGTCCATCTCCAGGTCATTGCTATTTTCTAATCTAAACAGACAGGAAATATCAGATTGACAGACCTAAGTGTTATGTAATGTTATATAATTTATTTATTTATTTGAATTTCTATGCCGCCCATTCCCGAAGGACTCCGGGAAATAATAATAATAATACATTTGCATGATCACAATCAGTGTTGTAGACTTGAGTGGTGCAGTGGGCTAAAGGTGGAGCTCTCGCCTCACAATCAGGAGGCTGTGAGATCGATCCTAGGTAGGATCATGAGGCAGATATTTCTCTCTCTGGGCACACTGAGAATATATCTGCTGAATAACACTCTGCATTGGTGACAGGAAGGCCATCCGGCCAGTAAATACTCAGCTCCATTTAGTTTCCCAGACTCCACCCTGCAAGGAATTATGGGGTCATTAAAAGAGGATGAATCAGTGTTGTAGACTTGTTTGCATGGAACATAAGGTGGGCTGTCTACTTCAGTATTTATTAGAGCAAAAGCAGGTAACTGATCACAACAACTGTTATATAATTCCATGGTTTCCTTTCTACTTATTATTCAAGCTACAGTACGTATGATGTAAACTGTAATACAAAACACTTGCTTTCTTGGGCCTACAAAAAGCAGCACTTGTTTTGAAAGTTTCTTATTAGTGGTGTTCCAAAATCTATGTGGAGATGTTAGAAACTAGTATCTGGGGATATTTGAATGGTAATCAGATGTTTGGCTACCAAGTTAGAGTAATTTAATAAACTTTTTCTCTGGACACTTTGGTAACATTCCAAATAGTATTATGCTTTTTATATGCTATGATAAATTAACAATCACCCTGCAATGATATTTATTCGGTCATTGAAATTTTATAGAGAATTTTAAAAAACTGCTCTTGTAGAAGTTCCATTCAGCGGCTTCATTAGGGAAGAAACAAGCGTAGCTCGTTTCCTAGTTTGGGGAATCCTGATTGTCAGTTTAATTTCTATTCAGTTGCTTTTCATGAAAGATTTATGCAAATGTTTTATACTAAGAGCAGGCAACTAAAAAGATGAAGGCAGCATACAATTATGGAATTGAGAGGGTTTTGTAGGTCATCTAAAGGAGTGTGCAAGAGGTTGCCCTTGACTTTTGAGAAGAATGCTAGGGGTCACACTGCAAAAGTAGGCAGATCTGGAACACATCAATAGTACTAGGAGAAAAATATAACACATTTTAATTTACTTTTCAGTTAGGGTTAGGCTTTTTCATGGCATCACTTGACCTCCATGTGCTCTGGGAAAAGCGGTTTGGTTCAAGTATATTATAAGCACACACCAACGCATCTTCTGATTTTAAATCTGAAGCATTATACAGCAGGAGTTAATACAATAATAATCCCCCATCTATCACAGTCCCAAATTATAAAATAGCAATAACTGTTAAATGAACCTTTAGGGTTTATAGGTGTCCTACATCTGGTTTCAATTATACCCTCATACATACAGTTGCTATAGAAATTAACAATTTACTCTAAGGCCAAGGAGAGAGCAACAGATAAGGGACATAAACAAATGCAGAGTCTCTGAAAAAAGCTTGCCTAAATAGTTTTACTTTTAATAGGGTCACACAGAAGAATAGTCAAAATCCAATCCAAAGTTCCATGATCAAGGCTGTCAGCCAATCCAGAGGTCAGAATTTTACAAGCAAAATCTACATAAAAATCACATAAGAGCTGAAGATTGGACAGTTGATTCTAACGAAGGATCATGGACAAGGGCTGCCTATTAAACCAAGCTGCAACCATCTGCCCTTAATCAAGGGATTTACTCCCTTGCTTTGCAAGGAGTCTCATAGAAAATTTTTACTTTACTTTTCGCAAGGTGCAGAGAATTGTGGGAGAGGGGCAGGGGTGGGTTTCTACCAGTTCAGCCGGTTCGGGCGAACCGGTTGTTCCAGTCTGGCTGGTTGGGTGAACCGGTTCAGTCACTGATGAGTCAGCGATGATTTGGGCCCTCCCACCCGCCTGAATGCTATTCTGACCTTTATTTCCTGCTTTTCAAGCCCAGCTGATTGGCACAGCGGCGCGGATTGCTGTGCCTCAGCTGTTTGCCTACAGGAAAAGGTCAGTATTCATTATTGTTTTGAATGGAACATGCATGCGCAGCGAACCGGTTATTAGACCGGTTGAAACCCATCCCTGGAGAGGGGGCTGACATCATCATCATCTGATTGCTCCAGTTTTCAGATGGTGCCTGTATTTGACAACTACAGGCAATTCTTGGCTTTGGGTTTCCTGATGCTGAGATTCCACAAGTTCTGCTGGAGCAGCTTCTTCAAATTCAGACTCAGCATCTGACTCCTAATGTCTGACAGTAGGCACTAGTTAATGAGCCTTCATATAGCCCCAGTTTGTATCCTTCTCAATCTAGATTAACCATCTATTTTGAACTGAAATAGAGAACTAGTATATCCACTGGCAACTTTTTTTATTTATTCTTACATAATTATATAACCTTGACCACTTGACAAATAGCTAAAAGCAAGTAAAATTATTAGAATCTTTTCTCATTTTTTAAAATAATAATTTTATTAACGATTATAATTAGTCAGCTCTTGGTTTGCTATTAATGTTTTAATTATTAAATCATTGTCTGGTTTCTTTTGTATCTCCAATGTAGCATCTTCTTCCATATTCTTACAGCCAGTTGTTTTTAAATCCACTTTCAGATCAGTCTCAGTCCTGTCTAGTAAAACTTGTTTCTCTTCTATAACATCTTTTAAACAATCTAGAGACAAATGTTCTTAAAATTAACTTTTGGGTCCATTGTTCAAAAATTTAAAAAAACAGATGCATGTCTAGTTTCATTGATCCTGGAGAATCTAACTGGCAAGTATATCTGGACAATGAAGATCTCCTGAAATCAAATGAATCAAAATCCACCCATTCCTCATTTTATAAGTCTTCTCTTTTTTTAGATAACTTCTAGACCTTCTAGATAACTTATGTGAGCTTAATTGCTATTTCTCGTTAAAACTGTTGTCTCTCCAAATGCTGCTACTGAAATATAACTCCCACATAGTCTCTCATCAGGGTTTCTGAGTTTATTGGGAGCAGTTATCACTTACTATTTAAATGGCACCATTTATTTAAGGGTTGATGGTGGGTTACATCTTATGAGCCACGGTGGTTCACTGGTTAGAATGCAGTGTTGCTAATTCTGCTGACTGCTGGCAGTTACGATTCTTACCAGCTCAGTGTTGACTCCTTCCATCCTTCCACCCTTCCATCCTTCCAAGGTCAGTAAAATGAGGACCCAGATTGTTGGGGGCAATATCTTAACTCTGTAAACCACCTAGAGAGGACAGTAAACCACTGTGAAGTGGTATATAAGTCTAAGAATCTCCCCTCATTTTATCCACATCATTACAACCCTGAAATAAGTTGTGTTGAAATGGTATTGATATTGCTATGAATACACAGATCATAGAAATATCTCCAAAGTGTGTAACTATGTGTCCATATCAACCTGGAAAGAAGTGGCAAAGGGTAACTGCAGTGTTTTTCTCTAGGTCCGGTCCTGGTCAGCATGATGTGGAATAATGGGTTTAATAATTAATTAGCAGATGATGCAAAGATAGGGAAGGACAGCATCAAGATTTAGGGGTATCCTGACATAGTTGACAATTATCAGCAACCTGAACTTCAGTTGGGACAAATACAAAGTCCTATATTTAGGTTAAAAAAAAACCTATTATGTGAGCATAGAATGGGGGAACTATACTGGGTAATAGTAAGATAAGCCACATTTGGACAGATCCTTCTGTTCAAATACAATTCCTTTGTATTCTGCATCAAATGTACTGCACCTAAAATACACCATCCATTTTATGGCACTGTACTTTAAGAAGAACATTGTTAATACTTGTATGTCCTAAAGAAACCAATTCATGTAATAAGGGGCTGCTAAGGAAAAACTGAAGAGGCATGGTTGGAGGTGATGGGCATGTTTAGCTTGGAGAAAAGTAGGCTGATGGGAGCCATGATAGCTCTCTTCTAGAAGCTGAAGAATTGTCAGGTAGAAGACAGGGCAGGGTTGTTTAGAGTTGTTCCAAGACACAGGACAAAAAAAAAAAGGTTTAAATTACAAGAAAATAGAGTTTTATTGGACATCAGGAAGAATCTCCTAATGGTAAGATTGTTTAACAATGTTACAGATGATCTCAGGATGTGAGTTGTGTCATAGCTACGACTTTTGCTGTAGTGTATTGCCATCTGTTGGAATTCTATAATCACGGGGTTGCACTAGATTAGACAATCTCCATAATTCCTCCCAGCCCTTGCATTCAATAGTAGAAAGTGATTGCTCCAAAGTTATCCAATGAGTCCTGCAGTTAGTGGAGACTTAAACCTGAGTCACAGTTTTACAAGTCTAGTACCTTAGCCACTATGCTATACCATGTCTGCAATAAATTTAGCAAGATCTGAGGGGCCACAGATTTCTTTTTTTTTCTTGTCTGTGCTTTTTCTTAAGCCTCATTCATTCCCTTCCATTACATCCAGTTTGCTTCTCTCCTGTCCTGTCTACCTTTTAAAATTCCCTTCCACGGTGTAATGACACTGCAATGTGCTGAATTTCAGATCTTATTATCTCCAGCCAATATGGCCCCAACAGGAGATCTGAAAGGCTATCGTTTCTATCTTACCACTTTCTTTTTCATGCAGAACACGTTGGCTTGTCATTGCTTGCATAGAGTTTTGACTATTTGTCTTAATTAGTCTGGTTTAGGGAGTGTGAAACCTAGAAAGTGACAGTAGCTGAGAGTGAAGAAACATCACCCCAAGCTAGAGGGAAAAAAATTAGAGCTCTGGCCTTTCAAATCTCACAGATATATTGTTGCAATGTCAATCAGGCTGACTTTTCTAGGTAATTTGCTCTGTTTTCAAGGGAAAAAAAGTAGACATCAATATTCAAAGAAAAAAGTAACAATGCATTTATCTAGGTTGCTTTCAGTAAACACAGCTTTTCAATGAATAGAAGCACAGTACATTCATGGTGCAAAATGTTTGAATGCAGTCAAACTGCCATGGACTTCCTCCCATAATGCTGTGCCCTGAATTGTAAAATTAAAGGCTTGCTTAAATCATGTTTGTGCTAGTTGATTACTAGCACAAGAAGTTTGCTCCTGACATCTTTCAAGATAAGACCACACCTGGAATACTGCATCCAGTTTTGGTCAATACATTATAAAAAAGATGTTGAGATTTTGGAAAAAGTGCAGTGAAGAGCAACAAAGATGATGAGGGGCATGGAGACTAAAACATATGAAGAATGGTTACAGGACTTGGTATAGCTAGTTTAGTGAAAAGAAGGGGTAACATGATAACAGTGTTCCAATATTTGAAGGGGTGCCACCAAGAAGTTGGGGACAAGCTATTTTCCAAAGCACCCAAAGGCAAGATAAGAAATAATGGATGGAAACTAATCAAAGAGTAATTCAACCTAGAACTAAGGAGAAATTTCCTGACAATAATAACAATCAACCTTTAGCTTGCCTAGAGGTTGTGGGTAATTCATCACTGGAGGCTTTTAAAGAAGAGACTGGACAGCCACCTGTCTGAAATGGTATGGGGGTCTCCTGCTTGAACAGAGAATGGGATTAGAAGACCTCCAAGGTCCCTTCCAACTCTGTTAGTCTGGTATATATTTTTAAACTACCCAGTTGGCTAGCTTTGTGATTCAAACTATGTGAAAGTGATACATACATACATACAGTACATACATACATACATACATACATATATAATAAACACATTAAAAGTAGTATTGAATAATCTGTTATCCTGTAAGTTTTTACCAAACTGCAATTCACATCATCTTGTACCACTGGCTCTCTTTGGTTGAAAATACTGGAAGTGTAATTATATTCCAGTATATAATAGGTACCCACTCCAAACTTAGAAAAATCAATACTTGAATAATAGTGAAAGAGTAAAATGAAATTTAAAAAACAAAAGGAGTCAAAGGGGAAATCAAGTTACTTATATACCCAGCCAGGTTTGATTCTAGCCAAAGTGGTACTTTTTAGGTTCCAGAATCTGTAAATATTAAAAAAAAATCTATGCTAAAAATTGTGGCAAGCTACAAAAGTCAAGAAGAAAGTGTACTGATGGATCAAGAGGTTTTTTTTCTTTGAGTGAAAAATAAGAAAACCAGACTTAGCTGAAAAATAAACCACCTGGTGTTTGCCACAGTAGAGAATAAACTAAATTAATTGTTTGGTAAGTATCTGTCTCAATGTGTTACATAAACCCAGACAATGGACTAATTTGATCTACAGGTTAAATGTGCTGTTAGAACATAGCAGAGAGAAATCTTTCTCCAAACAGCTAATAAATATTAATTAGAAGATGTAAGAATTAATATGTTGTCTTTATAATGGGCTAGGGCTAGGCTAGTCTCATAATAATGGTTAAGGGGTTACGGATATCAAGCAAGAATTGTGAGAAGTGGATCATGTTGATAGAGTTATGAAACAGAGGAGACAAATGCATGCATTTTGTATATTTCACAGATGTTTCTTTTGTCCTTTTATCACCCTGATTCTGGTCTTATTATTAATACTGGTCATTAATCAGTACATCCAGCAACCAACTTATTCAGGTGCTTCAGCATGCTGTGTAAGGAAAATGGAAGGTACAATCAAGCATTGAAAGCAAATATTTGCATTTCATTACAAAGCAAGTCCTAACTGCCTCTCTTTGATCACTGTCTCAGTGTTAAGAAACAGGCTGGTTTCCATCTTCAGTAAGGTCTTAGTTGAAATAATAGTATGCTTTCATTTTTCAACCATCTCAAGATTAAATATATTCGGATGTTCTCTGAGTTTTGAGTCACACAGATCTGAAAAGCATTTGAATGCTGACTAAGGTTCTGTAGGTTACATGATAAAACCGGTGGGTGTTAATGTTTTATTTCAAAGATTTCTTTTTGGTTCTGCTTCTGGATATCATTTTAAGCATTTTTCTTTGAAATATAATTGAATTCATTTTTAATGATAGCTATAAAGGTGGTTTGGTTGTTGCAGTACAAGCCCAAATCTTAGTATTTCAATGCATTCCAATTATTTATTTAAGCCACTGTTGATAAGACTTTTCAAGCCTTTAGAATTCTTATAAGGGAGATTTCAAGTGATGAATAAAACACAGAAGTACAACAGTACAAATATGCATACAAACTATATATTCTCCACAGATAATAGCAAAATTGCTTCCCCATAAATAGCATTGACAAAGAATAAGAGGGTTGGATTCTAGTCCAACTCCTTGCTCAAGCAGGAGACCCTATAGCATTCCAGACAAATAGCTGTCTAGTCTCTCGCTGAAAACCTCCAGTGATGGAGCATCCACAACATCTGGAAGTAAGCGGTTCCATTGATTGTTTTCACTGTCAGGAAATTTCTCCTTAGTTCTAGGTTGGATCTCTTTTTATTCATTTTCCACCCACTACTTCTTGTCCTGTCCTCAAATGCTTTGGAGAATAGGTCAACCCCTTCTTCTCTGTGACAGCCCCTCAAGTACTGGAAAACTGCTATCATATCACCTCCAGTTCTTCTCTTTGTTATGCTAGACATGCCCAGTTCTCTTCAAACTGGAATTTTTATAAAGATATTTTTTTCAATTAAAAATCATGGCTAACGAGATAATCATATTAATCTATTTGCAAATCTGATAGACATTCTCATTACCTTTGGGGGGGAAAGGCTATAGTTAAGGAGCCACTGTGGCTCAGTGGTTAGAACGCAGTACTGCAGATCAGCAGTTTGGCTGATCGAAT
>JANHJO010007123.1:145816-157426 GCA_032468235.1 Pseudoxyrhopus heterurus | reverse complement strand
TTTAAGTCTACTCTGTGGTTTTAGTCTTTTATTCTAGCTTCCCAGCATCTCTTTTATAAAATGTCTTTCTTATTTCCGCCTCTGGTAAGCATAAGGCAATAAACAATTAAAGATCACAGCCACCAAATATCAAATATTTCAGAAAAAGTCCAAAGTTATTGGAGTATGATTTGTTTTCCAATCTTTAGTAAATGGCGCTCTCCTCCCAAATTTCCATGCTTCCTTTTTCCCAGCAGATATTAATTTCATTCAAGATCCATTTCTTATAAAACAAAGTCAATTATTTAAATGAGCCAGTTCGAGCATTTACTTCATATTCTAATAGTCCAAGCTATTTTCCAAGTTCTTTAACTCTGCTCTGTATTTTAGTCTTTTATTCTGGTTTCCCAGAGTTTCTTCTATAAAATGTATTTCTCATTTCCACCTCTGGTAAGTGTGAGACAATAAACAGTTAAAAGTCACAGCCCTTCACCGGATATCAAATTCCTTTCCTCCTCTGTAAGTTTCCAGGAGTCTAGGAGTCATTTTTCCTTTCATCAGTAAATGGCGCTCTTGACTTGGTTTTCAACATAAATCTGCAAAGTGCTTATTTTTGCAGCTTAAACAATTAACTTTTTAGAGTCTCTTATCACGGATTTTTTATTCCTTGGGGTTAATTTCTAAGTAAAAGAAGAATCATCTCACCCAGCAACAATCTCTGTTCATTGCTGTCTTCACTCCTGCGCTTTCTTAGGTGTTCTGGCTGTCTCCAGCTTCGTGGGAGCCATATTGACTGCTGCTACTCCTCGTCTTCGGATGAGGGGGATTTTCCAAGTCAGTGAGGAGAGATGCAGCTCTCCTTGACCTGCAAGGTGCCCCCCTTTACTTCACCACCCCTACAGGGTGGCTATGGCTCCCTTTGGACCCGTCTGACAGGGAGAGTCAGAGTGGGGCCACAGAGCTCACGGTCCTCGCCTCCAACACCACCGGAAGCACAGCCAGAAGCCCTTGCAACTACTATTTATGAATAAATATGAATTGGTACAAATTTCATGTCACAAGTTACCCAGAGATTAAATAGATTCAATCTGAAGATTTTATCAGTTTCTATAAAAGTGGTAAGTGTGAGACACTTACCTCCCAGAAGATCCATTGAATCTTTGAATAGCTTTGAATAGCAAAGTATCTATTTCTATTTGACATATTAAATTAATTCAATGTTTTAACTTGAAGATTCAATTGGAGAGAGGTTGATCAAAGTATGTCCAAATTTAAAATAGAAAACTAAATTTTATGGAGTCCTATAAATTTGTATCAGTGTTGGTTTTGCACATAGTTACTCTAGGGCAACTGCTCTATAGTAGGATGTAAAGGAACAAACCTGTGCTGTGTTCTCTGTGTATTACTAGCATTAATACAAAAAATATCAACAGCTGGAAGTCCAAAATTTGTACTTAACAACTCACCAAAGTGTTAGACTTTTTCTGGAATAAGATCTTCCCTGAGATCCAGATGGCTCTTACCATGATAGCATTCAGGAAAGCCTTAAAGACCTGGCTATTCTCCCAGGTCTTGAGATAGGATGGATGAAATCTGCCACATTAGAAATGATTGTTGTTTGTTTGTTTGTTTTTGTGCTAATGTCCAGACTGCCACTATGTTATTTCTCTCACTGTATTTTTACATATGTTATTGCATTTATATTCTGTTTATATTGTGAGCCACCCAGAGCATCTCTCGAGACAGGCAGTGCCAAAATCAAATTGAATAAATAAATACAGAAGTGGAAGGCCCTGAGACAATATCTATGCAGTCCAATTACTGTTTAAAATATTCAGTTAAAGCTTTTCTGAGTCAAACATGCTTCCAGCATGGATACTTATTTTTTGACTGAGACCCTCAGTTTGAAGCCAAGGCTGGCATAGATGGGACAACAAGTAAAATAGGCAGGGCTATATCATAAATGTAGACAGAACCAAAATTGTCATTTCTTCCTGTTTTGGGAAATGGGCATTGATTGGGAATTTGTTATTTTGCTCTTAATTCATGTTAAACTTATTTGTAGAATACACTTTTGTGCCACCAATTGTAGTCTGAGAAGAATCTAGGGTTGCAAAAAACAAAAGTGCTTGGGGTTGCATATTGTGTTGGATTCTGGACTTGAGATTGCCCATTCTCGGTGTTTCATTTCCAGATGAAATACAACAGTGTTCTCAGCCTTGGCAATTTTAAGATGTGTGGGCTTCAGCTCCCAGAAATGTCCAGCCAGCGTTTGGAATCAAGCAGTTCTTTCAAGGTTATTATGTAGGAGCAGGTTTGAATTTATCATCAAGCATACACTCAACAGATGGTCATTGACTTTGAAGAATTTACCTTTATGGTAAAATATGTATTAGAAAACATTCCCTTTGTAATTTCACAAAGATTTGATTCCTATGCATGATGGGAACACATGAGTCAGAAGATGTATTACCTGTCCACTACTGATGAATACTTGTTGTTTCCTTTATATTTCTGCTTATTAAATATTTTTTATAGTTCAAACCCATCTTCATTTGCCTAGCCCTTTCCATTCACTTTCTGCCTGAATGAAAGGTGATGTCCTTAGATTTTAAAATGATTTTCCAGTATGGAAAAAAATGTAATTGTCAGGCGTTTTAAATAATATCACACTAATTTGAATGTTTCTCACAAATAATACAAATGACTCATATGAGTGTGGTTTCAAATATGCTACCAAAAGAGTAAACTGAAAATATCCCTATGCAATTTAATTATGTTTTTGTGAAGGTAAAATAAGGTATTTTTGTCATAAAATTGACTTATGTTACCACTCTAATTTCACCTTTACTTGGATATATATTTTTATTCCAATAGGAACACGAACCACCAAGTGAATATTGTGCATACAGCAAATGAAGGTAGAGAAATTTCAGACTTGTGGAATCTTCTCTTTTTTTCTAGAATACAACCAAGTGATCATTAAGTGAAGCTAGATTTAAAATGGTGATGCAGAGATGGAATTATTTAAAGATTCCCGCCTGCTACACGCACACATAGTAACATATAAACTAAGCCTAACTAGTACTATTAAACTCAGTTTAATATTTAAACTGAGTTATTGAAAAAATCTGTCTGAATATCCTAACACAACACATTAAAACTGCCCACCAGAGAAATGCAAGGCAATAAACTAATAATCAAATTTCGCAAGGATGGAATGCTGAGGCTGGGACAGAACTGATTGGCAGGAGATCAGCCACTTTATCATATGAAGTTTTGTTTGTTTTGATTAAATTTCTGGTAGTCACAAATGCTTCAATCACCCAGAGATCTTTTCAGATCTATTCTTGGCCCACTTTGGTGCTAAAGTACCATGCATAGTACCTCATGCTCTAGACTAGGGCTGTCAAACTCCCGGCCTGCAGGCTGGATGCGTCACATGCTGCCCACGCCCGGTTTAGCGAAGGGGGGAAAAAATCCCAATACGTCACGTGACGCTGCTGTGATGACGTGAGTTTGACACCCCAGCTCTAGACCCAGTGTTTCTTAGCCTTGGCAGCTTGAAGATGTAGGGACTTCAACTCTCAGAATTTAAGCTATGCCAGCTAATGAATTTTGAGAATTGAAGTCCACACATTTTCAAGTTGCCAAGGTTGAGAAACACTGCTGTAGAATTCAAATTTCTGTTCAATTTTGTGCTTGGGATATTGATAATTCTCAATTACGATCTTCAGCCAGATGATTTGCTGACTGGTTTGGAAAGCATTTACTAAGAAAGAATTTCTTTTCTCAAATAGCATCTCCTAGCTATTAGCTTCAGTATCTTTCTGCTGTAATCACACATATATATCTTCTTCTTAATTACAATCATGTGATTTGTTTTGGTGTATTTCTCCCCCTCTCTTACTTATATATTATTATTTAGGCGACATGCTTGCTTCTAAGCACTTAATTATCCTCCTGGGATGTGTTTCATTTATTCATTAAGGCAAGATACTGAGCTGTTGTTTTGCTTTATTTCCCTATGCATTCTCATTTTAACAATATTGAAACAAATGAAACAGGCTTGTAAAGTCTGTCCTGATTTGTGGCCTCTTTTCATTTGACTGCTTGGATGCCCGACACCATGCTGAAGAAAGCTTGCAGGAAGTTGTGAGGAGTTATTTGTTTGGCAAACAGAAGATCCTTGAAAATTGGAAAGTAAATCATGTCACTGGTTCAAGCCAAGAGAGCATGCCACTGACTTGAGAACAGAAAGCCACATGGAATCAGCAAGGCCTGTGCCAAGTCCTCTGGCATGCAATGTCTTGCAGCAGCCTGCTGTCTCCTCTAGATATGGAGCTGGCGAAGCCCATGCTCTTGAGGCAGGACAGCTGTGCCACATGCCTGACTTATAGCAGGTCATCTGCAAAAAGAAAAAAAATGGTCAATCACTTTGCATTGCATTATGTTTTCTGCATTGTGTGACTCAACCAACAGCTGAGAATAGGACTGTCAGTGAGAAAGAAGATGAGCTGAAGAAAAGGGAGAAATGGGCAAACCAGGAGTGAAATGAAAAGTTTCAGAATTCCTCATTCTGCATTTCTCCATATCATATATACATTGAGAGCTTCTGCACTGGAGACAAATTCCTTGTGTGTCTAATCATACTTGGCCAAATAAAATATTCTCTTCTATATTCTATATTCTATTCCCTGTTATGATTGTTAACACTTCCAAGAATTGCAGTTATGGCTCCTTTGCAGTTCACCCCTCAGAAAGTTTTGGTTTATGACTCTATAATTTCTGCCTTCTTTCCTTAATTCTTCCTAGATAAAATGAAATATCTGAATCAAGTTCAGTTATTGATAGCTTTATTGACATGTTGATGTAACAACATAGAAATGGTTTGCTACTCCTTCTTCTGGCATCTTTTTTGAACTTCTGAATATGTCCTACAGTTATAATAGTCTCCACTCCAAGCCTTAACTATGGCTGAACCTGCTTAACTGTTTGAGGTCTGACAAAATCAGCTGCCATTTATTCTAGATCTTCTCTCTATTGGTTCAGAAATTTCACTCCATGGTCTGTGACAGAAGTCAAAGCAATTGCTGACAGCCAATTTTAAACTACATTATTCAGCAAGAACAAATGGTGAAAATGGAAGCTTTAAGACCAGCTTGGAAGAAAATTATCTTCAGGGAGGCATTTACATTTCTCTAATATTTAGGCTTTCTCTCTCTCTCTCTCTCTCACACACACACACACACACACACACACCCTCTCACTGTTAGCTCTGCAGTAACTATTTCCATGTCTTTTCAGTGTATTGCTCTATAGCTCTAAGGAAAAGAGGAAGGGTATGGATGGATGATACCAGTTCACATGTCCTGTAGTTCAAAATAGCATCAAATCAGTCTGCAGAGCTGGCAAAATCTAACATTGATTGTCCTTCATTTCAAGCCTGAAAAAGTGCAGAGTGTCATCCATGAAATTCATTCTGAGTTTGTTAAATGCGTTAAGAATTCCATCCATGCAGTAATTGGTGATAATCATAGAATGTTTGTTGAATTTTCATAGGGAGAGGGATTAAGAGCTCCTCAAAACATTCAAGATAGAGAATGCCTTTGGCTCTGATACAATTATTCTCTGGAGCCCTCACTGTTTTTATTATTTTCCTGGAGAAGGAAGGAAGGAAGGACGGAAGATTGAATTTATATACATATTTAATTGTATCCCATCTGTTTAGAGACATTCTGGAAATATAAATAGCTAAGGTTCCATCCTTCATGTTTCCAGATTTTTTTCTGATGGTTTCTGGACCCTGACATTTCTGACATGACCATGACATTGGAAGGAGCAAAAGCTCCTTCCAATTTTGGCAAACCCTTCCTGCCAAGTTCACAAAATGTCTGGATAAGGAAGTGCAACAATCACATAAAGGAGTCACTTTAAATAGTGAGATGGATAGCATATAAATTTAATAAGTAAATAAAATAAAAAGGGAAGGAAATTGTGGGTATAAAAATATGACATCTTGTATCTGGTAGTCACATAATGATGCATTTATCAACCTTGATTTGAATTAATTAAATGGATGAGGATGGCTCACATGCATGAAAGGAATAGAAAATTCAGCATCCTAATCGCTTTTGCATCAAATCCTGTCTTTCTGTAATGTGTTGCGTTTTGGAAAAGCTACTGTCCAAGCATGATAATTGCTCATCTTTACTAATTTAAATTGGGAGAAAAATAATAATAAAAATCTTTCTGGAATAAAAATTAATGGAGGCACTTAATGATATTATTATATAAGGGTGATTTCAGGGGTGAATAATTTATCTCTTTAAAACATTTTTGTTTTTGCTTTAAATCAGAAAATTGAACCAGGTTGACTTGGTGGCTGCAAATAAAAGAGAAGATTATAACAAAAGCACCTTACAGCTTGCCTTTCATTTGTTCAGATTTGTTTTTCAATTGAACCTCTAGAAGTAGACCATCAAATTATGTCAAATATATTTTTCTTGCAATAACTTAGCCACCAATATTGAAACACTAGATTCAGCAGTACTGAACACCCCAAAACTCCAGAATAAATAGTATAGAGAGAATAAATCATGTGCCAAATAAAGCTGTTACAAATGCAGACTTTTGTAAAAACTCATCAATAGACTTCCCCTCCTGTAATCATGTCAGGCTTCTTTTTTTCCCAATGACAGGAGAACTGTCTTGTTGTACCAATATATTCATATGTATGGATTGGGTTAATTCCATTTAATATAGATATACAAGAGTATAGAAGATACACAAGAACTGCAAGGAGTGGTACCTTGCAGTTAATCACTGCTATCTCTGACTAATTGTAAAAGTGTTACACGCTTGTGCTACTAAAAATCTCATTGTCATGACCTTTAACTGGGCAAAATGGTGCATCATAAGGCTACAATTACAATCAAGGTACCTCAAATTGGCTAAATTGCAGAAAATGTCCAAAATTTGGGGCCCATAAGTCCAGAGAGAATGAAATTTGAGGAAGTTGTGGCTAGTTTAAGTGCCACTGGTTGGTGCTGCAGTTATGTGATCTTAATTTTCAATGTTCCATGACAGCTTCCCAGCCAGTTTTGCAATCCCTCACTCCTCTTCCCACTAAGCAGCAACTACTTTCAGTACCTGGCTGCTGGAAAGAGAAGGGAAGAGTCATTTTCTATGCTCCTTGCTAGATTCCCACAAGGAAATTCAATGGGGAAGCCAGCAAGAAATCAGAAGTCACTCCTGCTGCTGCCACTTTTTTGCCCACACCTGTGGTATTTCTGTTTTTCTGTTTAGGTAAGGAAATATCTCTGAAACAATGATCTCATAGGGCATGCTTGTCTAATGAAACATAGATTGCTTTCCTTGGCCTTGCCTAAGGATCATTCCAAAGCAGAATAAATAAAAAATATCACAAGGGCATGGTGCACTGACTGTGCTGATCAGACAGCTTTGAAATGATTTTTAACATTTATCTGGATGGGAAAAGGGGTCTTTATACTGCTAAGCAATTGGACGTGTATTGAAAAAATCCACATTCAAGAACATATACCCTGAATCTCCCTTTATCTCTTGCAACTCAAAATGGAAAGGAATAGCAGAGCCAGTGGACGCATATCTTCTTTTACTATTTTTTTATATTCTGTTTAAATTTATCTATGTGATTGCTAGGAATTGAAACTGATTTGATGACACATAATCAGTCAATCAATCAATATCCAGTTTGGTTGTAATGTCTAGGCAAGGGCCTTGTTAAGATGGACTGTAATGGATCACATACTGTCAAATTTATATGCTACCCCAGTATGATGACATGACCCCTTGAACGGGCAAAAGATTAACCTCTTTTAGAAACTAGAAACTGCAGTAAAATGCAATATGGTAAAAGCTGGCACCCCTTTCACAAAGGGTTTCATTTATATCCCAGAGGCAGACAACTCAAAATCTATGTGCTGCATTTGACTCCCAGCATCTATATTTGGTTTTGTTTTAATATAGTTTCATCCTTTCTTTAAGTCTGTAACCAGCCAACTATTCATCTGATTTTTCATCATCTGCCTACCATGAAGGCAGCTAGAAATGTCCTTCAACTTCTCCAGCCCATCCTACTAGTCAATAATATATAGCTGTAGGTCTGCTAGCCTATAGGGATGACCTCATAAACTCAGTCACAGAAGGAACCCCCGCCCTTCAGCCCTCAGTGCCAGAGATACAAATAACTGGTCATGTGTTACTAGTCCACAGTAGTTCCTATGTATGGTGTGATGTTTTCCTTGTTCTTTCCACCATCATTTTCTCATTATATAGTCCTTTAACATAGGAAAGCTATTACTTTCTCACAATTTGCTGGAAACAAAATTGAAATGGAGGTTCCTCATAACATACATAATATAATGCTATAGTTTCTACAAATGTCTGTTACATTTACTTCTAAGCAACTTCTGGACAAGAAAGTTCCCTGTACACAAATTAAATGTTAACTTCCTACAGGTTCTATTTTATTGCTTCCTGTTCAACCTAATTAATGTTGAACTAAAATTATCAGCTTCTACTGTATGTCTCACTAATGACTGGTTTCCTTGCCTTTTCATCCTTTTCTTTCTTATCTATTATATTTTGCTATATTAGAAACAAATAGAGAAAACAATGCAATAATCAAACTATAATTAAAACCGCATCTTGCAAGGGACATAAACTGAATAATTAATCCCTGAACTACATTTAACAGAAAGCAATAAAATGGACAGAAGCTGCAAGGAGGACATGTTGAATTAATATTGTACAAATAGACCTTTGTGGACTGCAACCTGCTTGTAATTGCTTGTAAGTAAACGTTAGAGAAAGAAGCTTGCTATAGTGAGGACAAAGCTTCTAGAATAATAGCCATTAAAGCCTTCAATACTGCTTTGCCAGTCCACACTGGACTGGCTGGCTTTTTAATTAACTTCTATTAAGAAAGAAAGAAAAGCCACAGAATACAGAGAACAATGCAGAAATCTGGAATGCAACAATTTGTCAATTATTTCATCTGCATTCACTATAAAAATGAGTGAGCAAAAAATTCCAAAGATCATCCCTTCCAAAGAAAAGAGCTGACACACAATCAACTCTGGAGCAACAAATAAAGTCTTTATGTTCATCTTTTTCTTACCTCTTATGTGTTTCCTACTTAGCCTTTAGTCTTTAAATTGATACTTGAATGCACAAGAATACTGCAAGTCGATTTTCCTAACTATGTTCAAAATAAGATGTACAGCTTTCCAGTCCAGAATAAATTCAAACTGATTTGAAAAGATTTGTGGGGGAAAAATGAATTAAAGAAAGGCTACTTTTATAGATCCAGTCGGAATACAAACCCTCCTGAAGCATTGTTAGTTATTCAGAGATTCAAAACAACTGGCTATCCTTGAGCAATTGACTTTCTGGGATATAGAAGAGCTTTCCAGTTTCTGAATCCCAAATCATAATAAAAATGAAGATAAAATAAGAACAATTAAAGCACTCACTCATATTGTCATACTTTGCCTACCTGGTTCTGACTTTTACTCCCTTCAGCTTCTGTGCATTCAGACATCACATTTGTTTAGTAAAACAAAGTCCTAAATTGTATAGAGAGATGGGTTGCATTCAAGGATTAGCATTGGGACTATGGGAATATGGGGAAAAGTAACTTTGTAGTGAAATAGGCCACTCTGGAAATTCATCAGAATTTATGAAATTGGGATCCAAACCAATTTTCATCTTCAGTGATCTTATCACAAAGCTCAGTTTTTCAATGTTTGCTAAGAACCATTTAATACTACCATACAGGCCGCCAAACCGAAACATTATACGGGAAAAAAAGAGCTACATAAGAAAAATGGCTGTTTTCTGGTAACTGTAACAATCCATTCACTTATACAGTACCTTATTCCATTCCCACAGCATTAAGTGTGCTGAATTCATTTATCTTGAGATTTAACCTGATACAATCTATCAAGTTGCTCCAACTCTATCCTTTGACTTCACATTTTTAAAAACTGGTTTAATTCGATCTATATTTCAAACTGTCTCATAGATAAGCATCTTTTCTGCAAGACTATATTCAGTTTGTAAGGACGTTTGTGTTAAAGAAATTGGTGTCATTATTTTATGAAAAAAAAATGGTAGTAGTGTAACTGCACATCTGAATTTTAACTATGGACCCAGTGAAAAATGCCTCTCAACAATTTGACAGATATGACAGCAGATCTCTTTCATTTACTTTGCAAACATGATTATTGATCATATCTGCAGCACATTTGATGTATGCTGAGTTCCTGAAAATCCTTATTTCAGTCATGCTTGCAGCAGTCCCTAAAGACAAGTCTTTGCTATTCTCTTTTTAGTAATGGGAAAATAAAAATGAGATATGCATCACTTGTACACATCTAAAAAGTACCCGAATTTAATCTGAGAGCCTAAATGTATTGTTTTTTGCAGTGACTATTTTCATCAATAATGCTTAATATTTAATGTTAGTATTTATTAAAAGTAGGCAGATCCTTAAAGCAGGGGTGTCAAACTCGCGTTGTCACAGCAGTGTCACATGACATGTCATGACTTTTTCCCCCTTCACTAAATTGGGTGTGGGTGTGGCCAGGGCATGACGCATCTGGGCCATGGGCCGCGACTTTGACACCTCTGCCTTAAAGTGTTAGTCTAAAGCATGGGTGTCTGAGTCTGAACCAGGTATCTGGAATGCTACTATAAAGAGAATACTGTGTATTTCATTTAAAACGGTAGTAGAGGTTCTGTGTCCTTCACATTAGTGGGCCACAGTTCTTCAAGCACCTTACTATTGGCCACAGTGGTTTGCCACTGGGAGTCATATTTGAATACATCTACATAGCTATTTATTCTCCACCTTTGTTACTTACTTTTTTATTTCTTTATTTAATTAATTTGTATCCTGCCTTTATTAATTTTGGCAGTTCAGCTGTTAAGACACTGAGCTTGTCAGCTGAAAAGCTGACAGCCCAGGTTTGAAACCCAAGAGCCACAGGACGGAGTGAGCACCCATCCTTGTCCTAGTTCCTGCCAACTTAGCAATTCAAAAGCATGTGAGTAGATAAATAGGTATCACTTCAGTGGGAAGGTAACAGTGCTCTGTGACTTCGTGCTGGCCACATGACTTCAGAAATGTCTTCGGATACCACAATGGCCTTGAAATGGAGTTGAGCACTGCCCCTTAGATTCAGCAACAACTAGTGGAGTAAAATCCGCAAGGACTCCTTAATTATTTTTACAAATAACTCAAGGCAGCGAACATATTCAATGCATGTTCCTCCTATTTTCCCCACAAAAACAACCTTATGAGGCGGGATGGCTTGAGAGAGAATGACTGGCCTAAAGTCACCCAACTGGCTTTCATGCTAAGAAGGGACTTGAACTCATGGTCCTCTGCTTTCTAGCTTGCAATGCCTTAACCACTGCAAAACTTACTGAATCCCTGTTAAGCACTTTTATATTAGGTTCTATAGCTGATATATAAGCTGGGACGCGGTGGCTCAGTGGGTAAGACGCTGAGCTTGTCAATCGGAAAGGTCGGCAGTTTGGTGGTTCGAATCCCCTAGTTGCTTGTCCCAGCTTCTGCCAACC
>JANHJO010007123.1:74582-84591 GCA_032468235.1 Pseudoxyrhopus heterurus | reverse complement strand
CCCAGATTCAATTTTGGCAAGATGTTGTCTGCCATAACCCAGAGCTATCTCATTTGCACTTTGTAGATGATAGCCAACACTCTGAAATGGTGCAGAAACATAGCAGTAATGAGCTCAGCAATCTTAAAGTAGAATTATTCTCTGATGGCAAGTATGTCTTGTCAGCAGCCTGGCTGCTATGCTCAGAGTTAAATGCAGCTAGGGAGTCATGTTCAAAGGCAGACCCCAATTAAATCTGCTACAGTATTCCAATCACATGGTGGTCAAAGCATGAGTAACTATTGCTAGGCAATTGGGCCCAGGTAGGAGGAGCATAACTGGTGCTCCAACTGGAACTACTACCCTCCTCAGGCTACAGCTTTCACCTACTGTTTAAATAAAGTGCAGGAGAAATCCTGAAATCACTAATAAGCTCCATCCCCATCAACTACTGAGATCTAAGTTAATGGATTGCCTGTGTAGGACATGACCAGGCTGAGCCCAAGGGAGGGGTCAAATGCATCATCATACCCACAAGAGAGCTACCCCTAGCCCACCTTGAATTCCATTGACTCTTATCTACTGCCAAATTGCTTTAACTGTTAGTAGTTCAGATTCTTGTAGAGAGATTAAACTTGCAATAAACCTTTATATTCATTTGAACTGCCTGGATTTCCTGATTTCTTGTGCTTGACAGTCTGGATGTTAGTGACAAATAGCAACAATATCTGCATAAGACTCAATCTTGGTTTGTGTTGCTCCCATCCCGTTCCCAATAGCCTCCACACACCAAATGAAGTTTTTCACAGCATCTCTGGCTAAGGTCATCTTAGCAACAGCATGGAAGTGTTTTGCCTTTGACTGTAAAACAATATAGGAATCACCTTGATATGAAAAAACTGTTGAGAAGGGACTTGGAGAAGCAATTACAGAGTCTAGGAAATTCAGGATAATCCTACCAATTACAGAGTCTAGGAAATTCAGGAAATTCAGGATAATCCTGTAAAATGGATCAGAGAGAAATTTGGGCTGTCTTTCAAAATTATGTTATGATATCATACTATAACAAAGCAGCATTCCTGAAATCCTGTGCTGTCTATATCTTGCTCTGACTCACCTCAAAAGGCTGATATTACCTTTTTAAATAGGTTTTTTTTAAAAAAAAACTTCCCAGTCTAATTAACACTCCACATGTTCCCTATTGGTTTTCTTCCAAAAAATAGCCAGTTAATTCTTACTAGATTCCAAGCTTGATCAAGTTGACCACATATCGCCCACCTGCAGAAATTTAAAAAAAACAAAAATTGCATCCATTTTAAAATACAATTTTATTGTTTAGTGGGAAAATTATTTCTGCATATTGAAAACAATTCTTTCATATATGCATAGCTTTGTATTTAAGAGCTTAATTAAACTCAGCAGAATAGTAAAACAAAATCGTTTGTTGATTTCCAACCATTGTCAACAGGGACACATCAGACTATAGATTCTGATTCAAACCCACATAAAATTGAACAGCTTTTATGAAAATTTCCAAACAGAATAAGAATGACTTCAGAATAACGGCAAAACTCAGTATACATTTCTGCTTTCTATTACTACAAGGAACCATCATTTTCTCTAATGTAAAACAAATGATATGCATTTCCATGATCTAACTGGTTAAGAATGTGCTGTGACAATGTCTGGGCAATCACTTTTTGTTAGGGAAATGTTCAATTTGGAGTCTCATATCTTTTTTCAGGAGAACCTAATAGTATCTAAGTTGCAGATCTCTCTTACATGTTTTGATTGGAGATCTTGCAAGCTGCTTCTAACTCCTCAATTAAACAGCTAAAAATTGCCTAATAAAAGATGTGTATGTGTTTATTTGTAAACAAAAAAACAAAAAAAACCATTGGAAGCAAATATCTACATAGGTAAGGAGGTTTTTTAAACTCACAGCTTTCTCTCAAATAGCATTGGAAGAGGAATCTGTGACTTAAAACTACCTTACCTATGTCAATAGTTTTATCTGGGGACCTGCAGAAGATAAGGAATATGCTTCCAGTGTGCATATTGTCACCTTTGTGCTCTGCCCTTTTTTATTGAAGAACTGGAAAAACTTGGAAACTTTCATTAAAAAGAGAAGTAAACGAATCATTAAAATAAAACCTTTTTTAAAAAAGTATATCAGAATGGATATAAAGAGAAATATTAAAAAAAGATACAAAGAGAAATATACTCTAAATATTTTCAAATGGATATTTCATAAACATTATGTAGACAGTTAATTAAAACTGTTAATACAGCTAATACATTTGGAGTAAATTTAAGTAAATTCATCCTTTATTGAAGAATTTCTCAAGGCTGCTATTGTGTTAGTTTTTGAGCCAGAAAAAATCCTCTCACTTTTGAACATCACCAATCCCATACAAGATGGATTTTAGTTTTACAAAAGAAAGCTTAGCAATCAACAATAGGAACTACATCAATTTCTTTATGGGCCTTAGGAAATATAAGTAATCAACCAGCATATGTTTCATTTGGTTTATACGATGTTATTTTAATGGAGTGGCAAATCACCTACAGATTATTCTCAGATACAGATACAGATAAATTATAAAATTGTTTTTGCCATAAAGCCTTCCAATTACACACCAAATCCAAATCCAAAATTATTTAAGACTTTCAAGAGGCAATGTGATGTTTAATATAAGATTTTTTTATTAACAAGATTCATAGGACTGGAAATGCTGCCAATTATTACTTGGTAAAGTCTAGATATTTTATTTACATATTTGCAAGTACACCCATTTTTTTTTAAATCCTATAATTATTTGTTCTGATACAAAAAAAATGAAAGACTTAAAATTGCAACTGGAATTTTTCATCACAGTAAAGTGAAGAATGAATATCCTTAAAAAGCTAGTATCAAATCAGGCCATACTTAATTATAAAAACTGTTACTTCTTAGATATAACCACTCTTTGAAACATTCATTTCAGATTTTTCTTTAACGGCTCTTCCATGTCATTGGCATTTCATTTCTATTCCCTCAAAAAATAACTTGAAATTGACCCTTAGTTATCAGTTAACTTAAAATTCAGTGAGGACACATTAGTTCCTCCACGTTAACATTCTTTCTCTCTAGCCAATCAATAGGTAAGTTCAAAGAAAGTAATCCAATAAATACTTTCATCCTTAAACTATCAGAGGCTAAGGAGCATAATAACGTTTTCACCTTCACTGCACACAGAAAAATCACTCCACAAAAATGGTCTTTACTGAAAATTCTGGAAGATTAAGTCTACATATCTAGAAAGTATAAGTTTGGAAAGCATTGTTTTAGTATAATGTGATGCATTTACTTTACTGTAGTCACTAAATTTCCTTTCAAGGAACTTGATTAAGGTCAAAATTTTCATATAATACCAATTATCTAGATAATGGGGAATAATTGAGAGATATAAACATTGATGCCTAGTCACTAATGCATCTCTATCTCAGTTGGGGGACTTCGAGAGTTGCTTGCTTTTAAGAAGATCTAGAGCCAAGATCCAATTAAAAATCTGGAGAAAAAGATACACCATTATTGCTAGAATAACAAGGAAGGAGGGACAAAATTTAGGAACTTGGACAGGATTGGGAAACCATCAGGCAAAGATTCAACTATAGGGCTTTATTACCTGTTATGAAAGCCAGATCTGATTGCCTGATGTAAATTGCTCCCTCAAAACTCCTACAAACTACAGAATAAACCCACAGAAATTATTCATTCATTAGTAGGGTTTACCCCTTCATGAATAATAGCAGCTTTGAAAGGTCAGGTTTTGTTGTGCCTTCAGTACTCTGAAATATGTTTTGATGGCTCTCTGCCATCAATATTCCCAACCTGGTACCTTTGAAATTATTGAAACAGTGATTCCCAAAATTTTCCAGTGAGGATGGTCAATGTTGGAGGACTCTGGAACTGAAGTACTTGTGTATTTAGAGGTTGCCAGGTTGCCGAAATCTATCCTGCATCATGATACATGAGTTTTGACGCATGTAATTTTTAGTTGGCCCAGCATCCTGCTTTTCTGCAACTGCTATTCAGATTCTTCCACGGAATCCAGAAATAAGACATGAAGACAATGATTCTTCTGCACTACAGAGAAATGCTCTTCTAAACGTGAGGTTAAATTTAGTTATTATGTCTAAATGCATAGTCTTACTATGTTTAAATGTATAATTTGCAAACACTGGAATGGCACCTTTTAAAGTTATTCTTTTTCTCTGTCCTGAATATAACTTATTCATTGGGTAGCATTGAAATTTTAATTTATGGTAAAGATAGAAAATTATAAGCACTAGAGAATACTGGGGTCTACATTTTGGTAAGCCAAAAGGTGAACACAATAGAATTTCAACTCAGAGTACAAATGCCTAAGTCAATTATAGACAACCAAAGTACTATGTTTGTGCGATATGATTATAATAGCTTGGCCCAGAGCCTGGTGTGGGTGACCTACTGTTTTCGCATAATACTTGAAGCTGAGGGAGAAACAGCCTTCTTTTTATCATTTCAACAATATAATGGAAGATGAAGATATCTGCAATGGAAAGAGAGCACATTTCACATGCCACCCTGCCTGCCTGCCTGCCTCACCTGCACAGCCGGCCTGACCCACGCTCCTGCAGTGCCCTGATGTCGCCGCAGGGCGAGGAGGAGATAGGGGGCACCGGGTCGGGGCTCTGCTCCTGGGCCTCACTCTTCTCCTGCCTCGGCCTGTCCTGCTCCATCTGGAAGAGCCACCTGCCCAGGTCAGGCCAAGGGAGAACGGAAAGGTGGTGGGAGACCTGTTGTGGGTAGGAAGAGCAGGCAGCATTGGGGCTTCGTCACGGGGCAACAAGAAGTCCAAAGGCTGTGTGCTCTTCCTATCCACAGCTGATTGGCACTGAATTAAAAGTGCAGAAGCAGTGGAACCCCAAATTGCACAACTGGCCGGACAACTACCTCCCCAAACCACTTCCCACTCACAGGGTCCACATCTTCCCAGACAACACAACATGAGTCACAAATACATAATTTTCCCTTCCAATACTGCATTCCCAAAAATAAATACCCGGACAATGCTGGGTAATCAGCTAGTAGTCTATAAATTCCCATTGATGTGCAATAATATCTTCAATATCAACAATATCATTGTAGTGCAGTATTATCTTCAATATCTTCATAAATGACTTAGATGAGGGAATAGAAGGAGAACTCATCAAATTTGCAGATGACACTAAGTGACAGGAATAGCCAACACCCCAGAAACTCAGGATCCAAAAAGATCTTGACCAGGGGTGGGATTCAAAACTTCCAGCAACCGGTTCTCTGCCCACTTGCTGGGTGGGCATGGCATGGTGGGTGTGGCCTAGTCGGCTTTCTGCACCATGGTGGGGGGACATTTTCACCCTCCCCAGGCTCCAGAGGCCTTCTTCGAGACTCTGGGAGGGCAAAAATGGCCTTCCCCCCGGGCTCCAGAGGTCCTCCGGAGGCTGGAAACAGGGCTATTTTGCGACTTCCAGGACTTCCGGTAGGTCCATTTTTCACCCTCCCCAGGCTCCAGAGGCCTTCCTCAAGCCTCTGGGAGGGCGAAAATGACTTCCCCTGGGCTCCAGAGGTCTTCTGGAGGCCAGAAACAGACCCATTTTCTGACTTCTGGGACTTCTGGTAGGCTCATTTTTCAACCTCCCAGAGCCTCCGCACGGGCTCTGCACTTACCTGGCATCCAAAACAGGCCGTGTGGAAACTCCTGGAAGGGGTGGGGTGGGCGGGGCCAGCCAGTCGCCAGAACTACTGGTTCAGTGAACCAGATGTAAAATTAATATCCGGTTTGCCCAAACCAGCCCGAACTGGCTGAATGCCATCCCTGATCTTGACAGATTTAAACAATGGGCCCTATCCAACAACATGGAATTTGATGTGGAGAAAAGCAAGGTTTTATGCTTAGGCAGGAAAAACCAAAGGTACAAGTACAGATTAGGCAAAACATGCCTCAAAAACAATAACTGTGAGAGGGACCTTAGGGCAGGGAGGGTTGCAACCGGTCTAACAACCGGTACGGTGATCATGCGCTTTGCGAGTCAATTTATTTCCAAAACACCAGAGTGAAGGACAAGAAACAATGGATGAAAGGAGATAAGTAACCTGGAATTAAGGAGAAACTTTCTAACAGTGAGGACAGGACAATTAACCAGTGGAACACTTGCCATCAGAAGTTGTCACTGCTTCATCACTGGAGGTTTTTAAGAGGAAACTGGATAGTCACTTGTTTGAAATGGTGTAGAGCCATGATAGTGAACCTATGGCACATGTGCCCAGAATGCCAGCCGTTGCCCAGCCCCGCCCCACATGCATGCGTGCGGCCCCCTCCCCATTTTTAGCTTTTAAAAAGGTTTTTAAGAGGAAACTGGATAGTCACTTGTTTGAAATGGTATAGAGCCATGATGGTGAACCTATGGCACGTGTGCCCAGAATGCCAGCCGTTGCCCAGCCCAGGCCCCCATGCATGTGTACGGCCCCCTCCCTGTTTTTAGCTATTAAAAAGCCTGAAAAACAGGTGTTTTTCAGGGTTTTGAGCTAAAAATGGGGGCACATGCATGCGTGGGGGGCACAGGGAGGGGCACCCCCTGTGCCCCCTATACATGCGCGCAGCCCCTCACCTCCTTTTTAGCTTAAAAACCCAGGGGCATGCGCAAGTGCAGGGGGGCGCATTGCATTGTGGGTGGGGGCACACAGGAGTACACATGCGCTTGCACACGCATGATTTTGGCACACGAACCAAAAAAGGTTCGCCATCACTGGTATAGGGTCTCCTGCTTGAGCAGGGGGGTGGACTAAAAGATCTCCAAAGTCCCTTCCAGTTCTATTCTGATTTATTTATTTATTTATTTATTTATTTGTCGTACTTATATGCCGCCCAACTCCCAGAGGACTCTGGCGGATTGAATTATTTCTTTGAAATTTTGCATCTAATTTATCATGCAGGTTTTTTATTGTTGTTCTTTTTCTGTGTCATGGCTAAGTAAAAGTTAGTATGTATGTCCAATAAGTGAAGTTGATTTTGAAATTGTCTAATCCCCTTATGCAGCTATCTAAATTGTGATTGTAACTGCAACTTGTAGACAAATCCCATAGTTAAATAGCCCTGGACAATGCAGTGGCAGCACCTTAAGGATGAAATTAATGGGGCCATTTTTGTTCACACCACTAAACACATAATTTTTGTGGGTAGGGAAGGATGATCATTATATGCCAATATTTTTTTTCTTTTTACAACTCTTTTATTGGGGTGGAGTTGGGGCGACTGAATGGAGTTGAGTGTTTACTGATCGGATGCTCTTCCTGACGCCTACACAGCAGATATTTTCTCTTTGCACCCTGATAGAAAAATATCTGTTGCTGTCTAGGATTGAAGGCGAGAGTCATCATCTCTAAGCCACCATGCTACTCATTATATCCCAGGAATAATCACTTAATATTCAAAGCATAGTCATGCAGAATTTGCTATACCTTGAGAATATCTCTGTTCAGAAACACCACACCAAAGGGAAGATGGTGGGGGGAGATGAATGAACTTCAGAATGGTGCTTCTTCTTCTCAAGTGGTCCAGTTCTTATAATGGAAAAAGGACTGCTGAGCGAAAAATTGTATCCAAGGAGTTGGCATTGGCTAGTTTCTGTTCCAGTATGCTTTTATGTGATTGGCTGAAATTTTATTTTGCTAAGAAATAACCATTGGTTGGAAGCTTCAGAAGCTTCCATCGGACTTTTCTAAGGAAGGCAAAGATAACAAAGAAAATAATTTCCTTCCTTGACTTGAACTGGAACAAGACAATTTTCCTATGTGATTTGTTGCTGTGTTCTTCTGCTTTAGTGAGAAACAGTGGAAAAAATATAGTAAACTAAGATTAAATAGTCAGCAGTGATTCAAATCACACAGAAGTCCTTATTTACTGTAATTGATTTAATACAATTCAATACTTATTATTTTCCTCTTGTGAAAAACTGACCTAATTTGGCCCTAAACAGAAGCTTTCACTGGGGCAAAGATGTATTTTTATCCTGAATCTCCCCTCATTCAATTTTCTTTTGATGATCCCAGTAGGTTCTATTACTCTGAAAAAGAGAGAAAAACACTGTGTGTTTCACACTTTGCATTGCATAACACACCACTATTAACTTTCCTCATACTTTCTTCCCTCTAGGCTAAAAGTCAGACACTCCTGTAATACTTTGCCTCAAATGAAATTGTTTTAAAAAGTCAAATTTTCTGCAAAAGCATTCAGCATTTTTTTAACACGATATTTCCTCTTTTGAATCATCTGCTGTTATTTGCATTTTTTTTCTTACTTACACCTAACTATCTTCAGGAGGACAAATGTTGATACTTGTAGGATGTCATCATCACCCAAGTGCTTGGCTTATACACTTATGTCAGAATAATCACTGTATTGAGGTGATGATATCAGTAGACAGAGTGTATGCCATTATTCTAATATCTTTGCAGTTTGCTATAAATGTAATTGTTTCCAGTGGTGGGATTCAAATTTTTTTTACTACCGGTTCTGTGGGTGTGACTTGGTGGGCGTGGCTATGTGGTTGGCCAATCAGAGTGATATTTTCCACGGTCAGCCAGTCAGAGGTGGTATTTGCCAGTTTTCCGAATTATTGCTACCGGTTCTCCAGAACCTGTCAGAACTGGCTGAATAGCACCTCTGGTTGTCTCCATCTATTTCAAACTCTTTTGAGGAATCTCTCAGCTGTCTTTGTTCTTGTTACATTATGTAAATTCTGTATAGATTATCCCCATTTTGCTTTTATTTGTTCCAACTACTGTTTCTTCATTTCTTAAAATCTATTTCTTCAGTTTGTATAATGTCTTTGCCCATGCTATACATATTCTTTATGTATAGCAATGCACGTAGTAATATAATGGCTAATATTCCTACAATCTGTCCAATAGACCAAAGCAAGAATATGTATATACAGCATCTACAGCATCTCAGGGTTGAATTTCTCTGTGTTGTTTGTTACTGATGAGCTTAGAGACACTACAGATCCAAGGGCAATCTCAGCCCACACTATACAAATGAAGGGAGAATGTGCTACTCAGAACAAGCATTTTACATGCTGAGAAAATGCAATATTGTTACCCCAGGAGTGCTATCTGAAAGAAAAAGTGAGAAATAGGTTTACAAAGTCTGAGAGAAAACAGGGTGGATATTTTATTTGTATAACCTTCTTACACTAGAATCTTGGTGTTTACTGCCTTGGGTTTGTTTTCACAGATTCAAATATTTGTTTTAACAGACCCTATTAATGTCCTTGTTCTTTTAGAATTTACTCTTGCTTGTGCTAATCCTCTTGTTATTGTGATAGTTCCTTGGCTGCTGTGTGTGATTGCTGGATTTTCTATCTATAAAAATAAAATTCTGTAAATTAAAAGAGTTCTTAAATGTGGCTGAAGAATTCAATTTATTATTATCTGTTCTTTTATCCTATATGACCTAAGATAATGAAAAGTATCAGAGAGTGAATAGGGATAAGAACAAAGCCAGACACACACAGAGAACTAACAAGTGAATACAATGCTCTTTATTATTATACAGGCTTAGTGCAAAATGTATTAATAATAATTCTAAAACTGAGATGTTTATGTGTGTGTGTGTGTATAGTGACTCATATATATGAGTATGTGCACTGACTAAAAGGTAGAATTTAACTAAATGATTTAAGTATCTATTCCTTTACTTTGTAATACAAAACTCTTAGCTTTCCTCCTTCACTGAATTCTTGACCAGCTGAAGTTTCTGAGTGATCTTCAAGAACAGTCCCATGTAGAATGTGTTGCAACAGTAGAGCCACACGTTCCTAGAACAGGATCTTGACACCGTCACTGTTGTAATTATTAGAGTGGCATTATGCCCACCTTAAGTACGGTACTACCAGGATGCCAAGAGGTTTCAATCATGAAGTTCTTTATTTAACGTAGCATTATAATACATAGAATAACTGA
>JANHJO010007123.1:30321-43455 GCA_032468235.1 Pseudoxyrhopus heterurus | reverse complement strand
CATTATTGATTTATGTGTCCATGTGTAGGTGAGGGGGCCCAAATTAGTCTTGTTCCAGCACTTAATAATCCTCTTGGTGGCCCTGCCAGTCTATAGAATCATTGAGAATCGGACACGATCAAATAGAAAGTATCATCATTCATCTGGAAATATAGATTTTGACTGGCTAGTCAAACTTTTGCTGATATCTGCAAAATTAAATAACTAGCCAGCAAATTCTATGGAGAGTCTCAATCATTCAGGTCAGAACTGAAGAAGCTTCTTCGATGAGAATCCTAAACGTGCTTTTTCAGGAAGGAACTGGACTTTCTTGTTTTTTTCATTTGAAGATGTTTTACTTCTCATCCAAGAAGCTTCTTCAGCTCTGACTGGATAGTGGGGAGTGGAAGGACTTATACTCCTTGCAGACAGCTGGTCATTTGCATCCTTTTAGAGGGTCATTTTTTAAAAAAAAATTAAATCTTTATTAATTTTCTTTAAAAACAAAAACATAAAACAAAAATTAACGACATACAAAAAAAGAGAAAAAAAGCACACAAAAATAACACAAACCCAACAACAAAAACCATAAAAACTTTTCAAAAACCTATGTACAAATTGAGCATAAACAGGTAAACCCTTCCTCAATTATATAATATTATTTACAACCTTCCATATCTTCCAAACTATATGTAACTTACTTTTATGTTATATCCCTATACTACTAACTATATTTGTTTTTTCCTTCTATCCAACCATTGATACCATGGAGCCCAGCTTTGATAATATTTACTTTCCCCTTTGTCTTTTAAGGCTAATGTTAGCCTGTCTAATTCTGCGCATTCTAAAATTTTATCTATCAATTTTTCTTCAGTTGGTATATCTTCCTGTTTCCACACCTGTGCCAAGGAGAGTGGTGCCGCCATCATTATATGGAGAATCAGATACCACATTTCTTTTTTAATTTTTTCAGTCGTGATTCCCAGCAAAAAGGTTTCTGGTTTTAGTTCAATAAGGACCCCTGTTATTTCTAAAATCCATTTTCTAAGTTTATTCCAAAATTTTTTAATTTTGGGGCACATCCACCACATATGGTAGCACGTTCCTTCCACATAATTACATTTCCAACCATTTGGTTTTAACTTAGGAAACATCTTTGCCAACCTAGCTGGTGGTAAATGCCACCTATAAAACATTTTATAAAGATTTTCTTTATAAGATGTAGCTAGAGTTAGCTTTATGTTTTTGTCCCATATCATTTGCCATTGATCCAGATCTATAGCGTACCCAAAATTTCTCCCCCAGGCTATCATATTTTATTTCACACATTCTTCTTCCATCCTCAGATTTAGCAAAAATTTATATAATTTACTTAATAATTTATCCTCCCCTCCTAACAAAATTTGATCCAATTCTTTTAACTCTCTATAAATTCCAAATTTTTCAACATCTTCTTTATATTTCATTTTAATTTGCAGATATGCCCACCATTCTAAATTTATTCCCTGGTCCCCCAACTCAATTCTTGTTTTTAGCACTCCTTGATTGTCCAATATATCCTTATAGGTCGGGCATCTCCCTGGGCGGAGAAGGTTTGGGTACACTATGGCTTCCAATGAATGAGGTATAATTTTTGTTTGCTGGTTCCTTTATTGTATATCTTCAATCCTAAAAGGCAGAAGTTATCCACTACTTCAATATCATCGTTATAAGTTCTAAGGCTGGTTGCTATACCTATTGTCAATAACTTGGTCTTCATTATGTTTAATCTCCACCCCCACCCCACCCCGTATTTGACTTTTAATACCAGAGATTGCAGTTTGTTTGCAATTTCAGTATGATTAGTACAGCACAGGGTATTGAGATTTCTTCTTCCAGTTTTAAAACTAAACTCAACTTCCAATCCAGGTTCCTGTATATATCCAGCATATAAGCCAAATAAATAAGGGAATAAATAGACTGAAATATTCAAAGAGACGAGCCAAATCATTATTGTACTAAACAGAAATAACCAGAGTACAATAAATCAATTGTATTGTCCAAAGTCAATAACCAGCAATCAAACAAATCTCTTTCTTTGCTTGCCCTATCTGCAAAGTGCTTGCTTGGCCTTGATTTTCTTAGAGATATAAATGACCATTTTTCCCTTTGGCATAGATATTGCAGACAGCACAAGCCTCTGGGATTTATGCATTCCTGGTAGGAGTAGGAGACCTTGGGAGATTTAACTTGTGTCTGTGTCTTGTCCACTCTGTTATCTACTTTGTTCAGTAGAGAAGAGCAACAAAAATCTTCATACGGTCTGAACACTAAATGACTGCTACTGGGAAGAGAGTGAGTATCAGTGCGGCTCTATTTCAACATTTACTCATAGAAGGTGGAGAAGGAACAAAAGTCAGATTAATGATAGCTGCAGATAGCTGTAGGAAACAGCAGATATCAAATGGTTGCTTCTCACTTGCAAGATTGCAGCTGTGTTGAGGTCTAAGACAGGGGTGTCAAACTCAAGGCCAGGGGGGCAGATCCAGCCCAGGGGTGCTTAGATCTGGCCCATGGGGCCACCCTGGAAACAGTGAAGGACCAGCCCGTGGTGTCTCTGCCAGTGAAAACGGAGCTTGGGAGGCCCACGGGCAGCCCTCCAGAGCTCCATTTCCACTGGTAGAGGGTGGCAAAGCACTTGGATCACCACAGGCACCCCCAACACGTACCATTGAGCTGGGCATGCCCACCCTGGCCATGCCCACCACCCCCGAGGTCAAACACAACCCTGATGCAGCCTTCAATTAAATTGAGTTTGATACCCCAGGTCTAAGATAACTTAGTGGACCAGGGCTGAGGAACTTCAGTTTTTGTAGAAGTGTTTTTTAAAAAGTGTTTTAGGCTTTGAAGACCGCATGATGATATAAAAATGTCACCCAGAATGGCATAACTAAATTCCTGGGTTTGGAGAAGAAACAGTGGCCTTATTAAAATGCAAAATACATAGGAATTTCAGATAATTCTAGGTACTTAAAACATCCATTTAAGCCTTAAATACTTATGCAATTGATTTTTTTTTTCAGTCAAATTTCAGTGAAATAACCCTGAGTTATTTTTAATACTGCCAAATGAACTGGAAAGGGAATGTATGGGACTGAATCTTACCCACATTTACAAAAGAAGAAATATGGCTATAAAGAACTATTTTTCATAAGAAGAAAGAATATGAAATTATCAGGGAAAGAACTAAAAACATTGCTTTGTCCAAGGATTTCAAATATTAAATTCTCAAAGACCAGGAATACCTTCCTGCTATGCCCTTTTCCAATGCAGGACTAGTTGAGCTTAGGATTTGAGTATAACAAGGAAGAAGTTCCCAAGCTCAAAGAAACTACAGTTTTGATGGGAAGTGTGTATTTCTAGGACATGTGAGATATATTCTTTAAATCCTGCTTCAGATTATTTTACCCCACTGAATTTATTGCCTGCATCTGAGGAAAAGTTGCTTACTTTGCTTATACCAAACCTTCCCATATCTAGATGAAACTCATACAACGCTGATCCTACAATATGGTATGACTCTTCTTTTTTTAGCGGAGGGCATGAGAAACAGTTTCAGTAGCATTCAGCTACTATAAGTGTCACATAGGCAGTTTGTACTGCTTTGGACTTGACTTTGGCATACTTCATAACAATGATAACAACAACTAATGCTATGTGCAACCAAATTTTCCAGCTCATACGCCCTCTCCAATGACATGGAACTCTACCATTTTCAGCTAACCATTGAATAATTTGTGTATTGGCTAAAGAACAACAGAGTTGTGGCCCTAAGGACTTTCTGCTTCAGTTTTTACGCCTTTCGTGAACCTGCTAGGTAGAATTTGTTTGTTTCTTTGTCAAATTTGTATGCCTCTTGACTCCCAACAGTTCTGGATGGCTCATGACTAAACTAGAGAAATACTCTTAATAACAATTTTTTTGCCACACACATCAGTATCTGGAAAGGACCAAAAAGCAGCACTGAGGCATTGATCACAGCAGCACAAGAACAGGCACTAAGCACAAGAGCCATAGAAGTAACGGTTCTTACTTTTATCAAATTACTTCTGTCGGACCTGAGGCCTCAGAGACAGTTCAATATATAGTGGCAGGGTGTAAGATGTAGGCAGGAAATAGCATATACAAAATGGCACAACCAAGTACTTGGCATTATGTACAGGAACATCTGCACAGTATATGGGCTTGGACCTTCCAGGTGCATATGGGAGATTCCACAGAAAATTGTGAAGAATAATAGCACTAAGAGATCCAGATCCAAATGGGCACACAGATACTGGCCAATCAGCCAGACATTGTGGCAGTAGACATGAACCAGAAGACAGTGGTGCCAAATGACAGCAATATCAAGAGGAAGTAGCATGAGGAGCTAGATACAGTAAGTACCAGAGCCTGAAAGAGGAACTAGAGAGAATATGGAAAGTAAAGGTCTAAATGGTTCCGGTGGTCAGAGGGGCACTCAGCGTTCCTAAACTGGGAGATTGACTCCAACAGATCCCAAGAATGCATTGGATCTAGCCCTACTGAATGGCCAATGTTTAGGAAAATCAGATGGAAGGGAAAACTTACTTGAAGCAATGAAATCTCTGCTTCAAGCAAAAATTGTATGACAGGCTTAATGTCAGCATGTGCTATACACTGGGTCAGCAACTACACAGTCAGATAGACCAAATTACAGCTGCCAATTTGTTTGTTCTCCCGGTACCTGCTGCATTTTCTTATCAAGAGCTTCCTCTTAGCCATAGGCTTTCCAGGTGGTGTAATGCACTGAAGGAAAATTGCCTACAAACAGAAATCAGTGTTTTCTAATAATTAAAGGTGACTCACCCTGATGACCCTTTCTTACAAATGACTACAGCTTTTCCAGATGAGATGTTTATTCAAGCTATCAGTCTACCTCATTTAAAGATTTTTTTGACAAGGTGACAACTTTCATTCCTGCTATGTTTTCCCATCACTTCTTCAGTCATTTTTCTTTCTATAAGTAATAAAATAAAACAGCGAACAGAAAGAAAATATAGAATAGTGCACAGTGGTCCTGTTCCCACACTACATTTCATCCTCTCAGCCACTAACCCAGTCAAATCTCTTTATTTATGCCTCCGGTAGCATAGTTACACTGAGTCAACAGCAATCAGTTTTGACATGTATCCCATGAGCCCTAGCATCAGGCAATTACTAACAAGATGATATGACATCAAGAGCCCTTTCCCCATTGGTCAGACAAACATCAATGGGTATCACTTTGCTGCTGAAGCTGACTAGCATCTGAGAGGTGTGCAGTATTGCTGTGTAATAGAGTTCTGTATTAGAGAGGCTTGTATTTTCAATTACTCTTTCTCTTCAGCTTTTTTTCTTGGAGTTTGACTGAGTTATTTACTCATTCGTTCAGTCAGTCATTCATTCTTCATTCAATTTCTATAGCCACCCAACCCAACCACATGACTCTAGGTAGTTTACAGTTCTAAAGTTCTATAACATTAAAATGGTATAAACATCCAAAAATTAAATAAATACAAACAGCCTAGATAATTAATCAACTAAGTGTAAAGCTCTTAACACCTTCTGATCCCCAGGCCCAAATACATAGGTATGTTTTTAAAGCTTTGCAAAAGGTCAAGAGGGTTGGGGCTATTCTAATCTTCAAGGGGGAGAATATTTCAGGAGCCCTGTGGTGCAGTGGTTAGAAGGCAGTATTGCAGGCTAAATCTGCCCTCAGCCCGGAGTTTGATCCTGACAGGGCTCAAGGTTGATTCAGCCTTCCATTCTTTTGAGGTTGGTAAAATGAAGTCCCAGATTGTTGGGAGCAATATGCAAATAATGCTGACATTGTAAACTGCCCAGAGTATTCTGTAAAGTGGTATGTGGTGGTACATAAGCCTAAATGTTATTGCTATTCCATAAGCTAAGGGCTACAGCAGTAAAAGGCCATCTTCTACTTCCTGTCAGTCAACATTCTTTGGCTGAGAGGATCTGCAGTGTGCCCAATCTATTGGATCAAGTTGAACAGATAGACAATTAGTGGCATAACTCAGCACAGCTGATTAGAGTTTATTCAAATGGGTAAAAAAACCCATTTAATGTTTCAAATACAGCATCAAGCTAGTTATATATGTTGTAGGAATAGGGTCAATATGTCTTTATTAATATAATTAAGATAATATAATTAATATTAATATAATTAAAATATGATTTGGAAGAATTCATTATTTATTGATTATCTGAATAACAGAATAACAAAGAGTTGGAAAGGACCTTGGAGGTCTTCTAGTTCAACCATCAACAGTAAAGGAAAAAACCCAGTAAAGAAATATGCTGCAGACTAGCTAGCACTAGATAGAACAGCCATGAATGTCTTGGAAAAGATATTCAAATACCATGAAGTGTCTATACCTACAAAGATGAGAATCATGCAAGTCAAGGTATTCTCAGTGACATTCTATGGAAGTGGAGTTGGACTTTGAAGGAGCAGAGTAGGAACAGCATTGATGATTTTGAACTTTTGTGCTGGCGAAGACTCCTGAGAATATCACGGACAGTCAAGGAAACAAATTGATGAATCATTAAACAAATTAACCAAGAGTTCTCATTTGCATAAATGACCAGGCTTAAATTATCCTATTTTGGACACATTAAAGGAAGACATAGCTATCTGGAAAAAGCTCTAATGTTGGGAAAGATGGAAGGAAAGAGAAAAAGAATACTAGAAACAAGCTATATGGGCTCAAATACAGGGGTGATATGTTGAGACATCTGAAAGAACAAGTTAGGGATAGATCATCATGGGAAAATGTGGTCTCTAAGAGTAACAAATTACTTGATGGCACATAATCAATAAATCAAGATACATGGGTGGTAAAAATTTGCAGATCTTGTTAATGTCTTTCTGTCTTTTCCTGATTTTACCTTTTAATCCTGTGAAATGTTTTTATATTTGCTGATGTTTAATGTATGTATATATGTATGTATGTATGTACTGTATATATGATGTCAACTGAATTGAATGGTGCATTTGCTTGCTTTAAACCGGATGTAGGAATTGATTGAAAATGTGTTGGGTGAAAATTAAATTGGAAATTATTTCCAGTAATTTTTCAACATTAACAAAAGTTCATGTTAAACAAGGTTTCTGCTATAGTGCAGACAAACAAGGTCTAAAAAGACTACATTCTGTCCTCCGCCACCCATCCAAAGAATCATTGTAGAATTGTTGTCCAAGATGTTGCTGTAGAAAATTTGTGTAATCAGGCCCGTACTTAAGAGTTGACTGTCCATCATTTCCACTTGTTTGGAAGTAAAAGTCTTACTGTAGGAATTTGTCATTTGTGTAATATTGCTGCAGAAAGGTCAACCCAGTAAGATCCTTGACTCTCCCAATGGTAGTCCTTGGATCAGGAAAGTAAGGTGCAACTAAAAGGGGGGCCATGTGACAAGAAAACTTGAACATCAAGAACTAAATAATAGTTGGATGCATTCTGAAATCTGTGTAAATTGCAAAGAGGAAAAATGATAAATATTATGGGAATTGCTATAGCAACATCTTGTTGGTTACTGACCTAGTTTAGTACAAAGAATGTCCCATAGTATTTGAATGTGTTGCAAGCACAGGTCTTTCACAGCAATTTAAAAGAAAATCTTGGTTTTGTTTGTTATACAGTCTGATGTGTAGAAGAAATTATCCTACAGATTGTGTCACTCAATCCTTTCTCCTCTTTAGTGACTTCAATAGGGACTGAATCTTGGTAATGAATAGCTCAGACATGCATTTTTAAAAGAGTAACCACCTGCCCCTTTAATAAGAAATAGATTAATATTCTACTTCGCTTGCTAATGCATAAGTGCTGATTATCTGTTTAGTTCTTAGTTTTTAATTCTACTCCAACCCATAATTTTTAAAAATTGATTTGTTGTTTTTTAATAGAGCACATCAGTCATGTTGCCATTCTAATCACAGATGATTGAAACAGAGGGAAGGGATTATGTTGCAAATATAGGTTACACGCCAATGAGCTGGTTGTTCCTTTGTTTAAATTAGCCTTCCCAATCTGAATCTCTCCAGATATTTTAAGTTTGCAGCTTTCTTAATTCCCAGCCAAAAAAATTTTAAATGATATGGAAGGCATCAGCATAGCCAACTGGTTGAAGCCATGATGACATGATGTCAGCTCTCTCCCTCCCACAAACAGCCACTGGGAAAAGCTGGGGCTTAAGTCATTTCTAGGACACCTCAATACAATTAATCTTTACAAAAGAGATTTGAAAACATTCAACATATTCCAATAGTTATTAATAAATGAACAGCATAAATAATGTTTTAACACAGGGGTGTCCAACCTTGGCAACTTTAAGACCTGTGGACATCAACTCCCAGAATTCCCCAGCCAGCATGACTTAACATTGACATTATCTAAATGTGGATTTCAGTTTTAAAAGTTTTTTTTTAAATTATGTAAATGATCAGAACTGGCAAGACAGCAACTCCAAATATAACCAACAATCTGTTAAAGTCATAGGCTGCTATAAAACTGTTAAAGCAGTGTTCACATTTGCAAACTGCTATGTCAACCTTCCCCAAACTGATACCTTCTAAGTTTGCTAGACAATAAATTCCATCATTTTCAGTCAGTTGGATTCAAATGATGAGTCTTGTTGCTTGGCACATTTAAAGGGCACTTAGTTACAAAACAACTGGATTGAATTATCCCTCTTGTTCTTATTGTTACTATAGTGATTTCCATGTTATCCCAAACAAAATAAAAAAGAGCTTTGTTTGAATTGATGGCTGCATATTCCCTGTATATAAACACACATAGCTACAAGGTCTTTCTGAAAAGGTTTTACTAAACTCCTTCAAATTTTCTTCCCTACAAGTAGTTGATCAGTTTGCAGAAAATATTGCAGTATGAAAGATGCAGAAAATATTGCAGTGTGAAAATTTCTGCATTTTTTCCATGCAAACACCCTCCTTTCTTATCTCACAAATGAAAAAGTACAAACAACCATAGTTCTCATATGAGAAGTTCTTCTAAATTCTCCTTTTCTTTGAAAGAAGCTTCAGAAGAACATTCTTCTTTATCAAATTGAATGAAAAATAGTAGACAGAAACCCAAGATAATTTTTCAGTATGAAAATAAAATAGAAATATCTTCTTTAAAGTCTATATGGAGCTGGATTGTTTCTTAATGGGAAATGCAAGCTTCAGGATTGCTTTTCTTGGAGAGTAATGAAAGTTTCTTCTATGTCTGTCTGTCTGTCTGTCTGTCTATCATCATTTGTATGTGAACTTCCTACTCTTTTTCCTACCCTTGAGTTTCATTGTAAGACATGGGGAAAGCGAATATTGTATCCTGATGTCCTGTCACCAAAATACCAAGATATTCAATCTCAATAATGAAACCAGATGGCCACCAAATAGCAAATAAGGTTGCCAAAAGAATATTGACATTACAAAGAAGAAAACTATGGCAACTGTCATGAACAGTTTGATAATACCAGAGCCATCTTTCAGAGAGCAGGTACCTGGTGCTTTTCAAATGCTAAACTGTTCATTTTCTCTTTCTTTTTGGCTGTGAAGAAAATGCAGTAAGAGGGCAGGCCTCATCACCATTCAAAAGGCTTCAATTCACAACTCACTCTCCCTCCATCCCCCAAATGCATTGCTTTTCGCTTTTTTCCTGGGCCATCTCAAGAGTGAAGTTTTATTGATTCTCTGATAGAACTGTCTTCTCATCAGAAAGCAACATTTTTCCCAGTATCTTCTTCTCAGTTCTTTCTATAATGCATGGGTGGGGATTTCTTTTTCCCCAGTTATTGAATTGGTGGAGGAATCAGTCATACCATTGTCAAGGATATAGTAGAACATATTCATTACTATCATGATCAGTTGCATCATATAGCAAACCACTTTCATATTTTTGCGAAGAAAACTATATGGATATGTCCATGTAGTCACCAGGAATCAAGCTCAAAAATCAGATTTTGTTGTTGTTGTTGTTTCAATGCTACAAATAAATACAACTAATCTATTCTTGGGAGGAGAATGCTATACAGTGTGGCTATACAGAATGTTGCTTTTCAGGCAGAAATTTCCCCATGACGTTAAGCCACAGCATAATCTGTTTGTTTTGGATTTGGAAAGATATTGCACATGAATCAAAGTTTGTAGCTTGTAAGTCCTGATTTGTAAATCAAGTTGTAAACTGTAAACTACAATTTATAACTTCAACCTTAATACTCCAACCTTACTTACAGTTCCATCCTCAATATATTTATTTTATTTACCTATAATAAATTTGAAGATTACCCTCACAGAGCAACTCTGGGCAGTGTGAAATTCACACTTAAAAACAGAGAATCCACATAAATATTATATTTCAGTAGGAGGCGATTAGAAACAGAAATAAAAATAATTAAAAAGGCAGGGAGGGGGCTTTGAAAGAGCTAACCAACCCCAAGGTTTCATGGCTCCCTGTGAATCCCAAGTAAGTCACAAAAGCAGGTCTTCAGACCCTTCTGAATGGTCAGGAGAATAGATCTACCTCATCTCTTGGGGGGAGGTGAAAAATATTCCAAAGGGCAGGGGCCAGGTCAGAGAAAAGCTTTCTTTCTGTACCTCACCAGTCAAAATTCTTTTACTGATGGGGTCTTGTAACAAACCATTCCAGTTTGACTGGTTGGGATGATCCAATATAATGGGGAAAAGATATATGTCTTCTGGGTGAAACAGACTGATGTAATGGAGAAAAGATACCCCCATTCTCTGTGCAGATTGATAGCAAAGTCATATACTGAGAGCTGCAGGGGGTCAAAACATGCCACACAAACTTCACCCATCCTACTTTGGGGTAATCATAAAAGGGCAGAGTTTGCATTGTAACATCATAATACACGTTTTAGTATCATGATGCAGAACAGATGTCTGCATCCAACATATTAATGTTTCAAGTAGAATTTTTACAAGTCCAATGTCTTGAAATCTTTCATTTTTCTGTATGAATGTGGGTGTGTATGTCTATATATGTATTCTCTTTGACCTACTTTGAATGTTAGCATTCTTTTTTCTAACAGATAACATCTCCTGGATTATTTTGGCAGTGGGAGAGAGGAACACTTTTATTTATGAGCAAATAGATCGTGCAGCTCTTGTAGTTTATGTTCCCAAAGGATCTTGTCCCAGGGATACTTGCATTAAAATAGGCTCTTCTCTCCCTTTCTGTCTCTCTCCCTCTGGTTTTGAAGAGTCCATCTGCTTTTGCAGCTTTCTCAACACCTGTGGTCCACAGCCTCCACCACACTGCAATTATTTATTCTTTTCCAAGTAGCCAACTGTGTTAAGACAAAAGGGCTTGATGGCATATGGCAGGATCAGCAACATCTACCGACAGAAAAGAAATCAAAGAACTGGTAGCTTTTCCCATTGTTTTTCACCTGAGAAAACTAAATGTGAAAACATTCATTTTGCCTCATTTACTGAAGATAACTGAGATATAAGACTGTTCCCCATATCCATGATTATATATTTTCTTCCCATCCTTGCATCAGGAGGAAAGCATATTGCCCGCATAACCTACCATAACACAATTACATCTTCGCAACAGGGTTGGTCATGTAGCAGCCTGCACACATTGGAACATGAGTAGTTTCAGGGCAGTGATTGACAGAATCCCTGTTCCACTCCATCTCTTTCCCAGCCTGCCAATCAGTCCTTTACATGTGATAAGGCAGGATTGGAGACTCTGCACTCATTTACAATCAGCTAGAAATTATGGTTTTGTTTGATTTTTTGACAGACACGCTCAATATTTTTTTTTCAAACTTCCTGACATAAGACTATAACTCTCTTTATTTCCTGGAATATTAGTAGACTATTATTCCCATGATAAAATTAGCATTTTTCAAAGTTGCAATACTGAAGCACACCAAGACATCCAATGGCTTCATTGTGCCTTCTAGAGATCAAGTTTGTGTGGTGCTAAGCTGGCCCCACCCTTCAGCCATTCATCATATGAGATATCTGGTCAGACTTCGACCTACCTTTTATTTCTGTAAGACAATGTTTGGTTTATGTAATGTCTGGTTTATGTAAACCCATGTGGCCTAGTCTGTTTACCAATTTGCATGGCCTTCTTTTGTCTTAAACGGGATTCTGTTTTATTGCCTCTGAAGATCAAGGAAAATGTGGGAGAGTGGAGTAGCTGGAAACCTCCTGCTCCTTTTCATTTAAAAACAACATAGCCATGTTGATAAGGATTATTGACATGAAACAAAAGTTAGAGGTGGAAGTGACTCTGAAATTAAAGAAATAACTAGGAGACTGTAGGGGGGGTGGGAACTTAGGTTTTCTCTTCAACCTATCCATCCTGAATCATGGCTTTGACGTTCCTAACATGGTCTCTTCCTCCGGAGGGTAACAGAGTAGAAATTTAACCTTCTGAACTGGAGTGTAGCTCCCAAATTTTTAGCAGCTGGAATGAATTCATGCTGACTCTATTGACAATGCAATCAAACCTCAAGGAATGCAGCTGCTGGAACAAAGAACTTCACATTTATCATATGGGAAGAAAAGACTATTTTAAACTCCATTGCAGAACTTTCTTTTTGTGTTTGTGTATGCACATGCTGTAGACATAGATTCATATTCATACACACTCATATTCAGGATTGATTTATGAGTCCTGTAAATCCATTAGTTTAGGAAATGTCAAATCATGTGTATTAATAACATTAGCAATCTCTTGAAAGAGCTGTGTTGATTAGGTTAATATTTCCATTTTTAAACTTCTCAAAAAATTGGAATTGTACAATCTGAGAACCCCCGAACAAATGGCTATGGCGATGCAGGGTCAAGTGCCTGATGGGAGGATCAGCTGGAGTGCAGCAGATTGGCAGCCTTTGATGGTTCTTCTTCCCTGCACCAGAGATGGTCTGCTGAAGGGTCTGCTACCAACCCAAAAAATGAAAAACATTATTCTTGTGTTAAAATAATTTAGCATCAACTTCATCCTGCCTCAGCAGCATGCTGGCCATGAGATAGAGATTTGGGAGCTTTGGTGGCTCAAGTGGTAAGAACAGAGTACTGCAGATCAGCAGTTTGGCTGATCGAATCCCACCAGCTCC
>JANHJO010007121.1:19623-30838 GCA_032468235.1 Pseudoxyrhopus heterurus | reverse complement strand
TGTCTCTTTAAATATTCTCCTTCCCGTGTTAATCATTTAATCCCTTTCCAAAGTGCTTGATCACCGTTTGACAAATAGTTCTAGGTAGATAGTTCCCCTGAATTTCTTTGGGGTTAAAATTTGAATAAAAGAATTCGTCTCACCCAGTTCACACACTGTTCACCAAAATCTGCTCCTGCACTGTGCTTAGATGGCCATCCTCTTCCCAGCTTCTTGGCAGCCATCTTAGACTGCCTCTTCTCCTCGTCATGGCATAGAGAGAAAAAGCTTCGCGGTTCAGGAGGAGTGTTGCGATCTCTCCTGTGACCTCAAAGAGCGCCCCTTCTTAGCTTCACCACCCCTACAAGGCTACTTTGGCTCCTTTCGGAGCCCACAAACAGGGAGAAGCCAGCACAGGAACGGAGACCCTCTGTTCTCTGTGACTGCTAACACTGGGAAGTTCCACCCCCTCTCATAGATACTGCATTTTTATGTAATGAAAAATAGTCAGTGTATCAATTAATTTAATAAAACACACTCAGACATATTTATGAGAAATAAATATTGCATCCAGATACAAGATATAAGTACAATCACCATTGAGTCAAGTTCCACTCTTGATAACTATCTACATGCTTTGTGGGGGATTTTTTTTTGCAACAATACAGGATTGGATTACCACTGTTATCTTCTTCTGGAATGTCTTTCAACTTCCTAGTCTGCAGTCTTGGAATTTTGGAATTTCTTGGTAGTATCTTCCTAAGTATTGGTTAAGTCAGACCTTGCTTAGATTTCTGTAATCACTCTGCTAGCTAAATGTCTTTGGGCCAATCACTGTCAGCCCAAGTCACCTCACAGGATTATTGTGGGGAAAATAGGAGGAGGAAAGTGTGTTGGATATGTTTTCCAGCTTGAGTTATTTGTAAAAATAATAAAGGCAGGAAATAAATACTCCTGGGTTGGGTCAGATAAAGCAATGAATGGCACTTGTTGTCCTAACATGTTGAGATGGGACCTTGAAGAAGGCATTCCATGGTGGAAGTGGTTAGTGGACTAGGAAGAAGATCCCTTCTCCACCCGGTTGTATTCGGGTTTCTAACTTATTTAATCTTTGTTCTTTTTAATATTTAATGTTGGCATATTTAAAATATTTTGTACTTTTGCTTTTATGATGATATAAGTGGCATAGAGTCATTTGACACTGAGTGGGCAGCCTATAAATTTAATGAAAAATAAAAGATAAAATATGCTTTTACAAGTACATATGATTTGTTGTCATGGAAAACTTTGTCAAACAGATGTGCCTTCCTTTATAAATGTCTTCATAGGCATGCAGAAATTTTTTTAAAAAAATTGTTGAAAGATTAACAATGTTCGGAATTCTCTAAGAACATATGAAAAAAGGAACAGGGAAGGTGATACAGTGATTATCACAGAATCTTGGGACATCATCCTAAGTATTAAATCTAACATAAAACTTTTAAAATTGTATAAACCACATGAAAGAAATAACCATGAGATCAGTTAAGAACTATTTTAGACTATGGCACCACAGAAATATTACGTAATAAATCTAACTAGATTCTGGAAATTGCTAAGCTTTTCATCCTTACTCTACGTTTATGAAAAATTTAAGTACAGAGGAATATTTGCAATACTCACTGTAATATGCATATAATACGGTGTCTTCAATTTCTCTTGTAACATTGGCATCAGCCCAGTCCTACAAATGTTCACAGAAGAAGAAAATACTGTTAGAGTACATAAACAGCTATTTTTATGTCCAGTTAATTTTTTTTTAAAAGACCAATCTCTGCAACTGTGCAAACATATAGTCTAATTATATATAAGTAATCTTTACAAATTTGAAGCCCATTTAGAAGTAATATTCAAGAATTCTTTATATAAAGAAATCTATAACATGGAAGTAAAAGTTAGCATGTATTGGATGAAGGTGAACTAAGAATCAACAATGATTCTTCAAAAAATATTATTAAGATGTATTCATTAAGTTGAAAGCAAAGAACATGCTAAAAATGTTTCAGTCATTTATATGACTATAAGAAATAGTCATTATTTAGTCCAGTAAATAATATTTATGCTATTTGACTATTTGTAGCCACTATTTCTTATAGGTATTAATATATCTTAATTAAAAAAATTACAATGAAATAAACAAAATAGGTAGGTGATATATTTTAATGTTGTAAGGTGCTTTCTTTATCTTATTAAATTTAGATGCTCCCTGGTTCCAAACAACTCTGGGCAGTTTACAATTAAAAGTAAGAAAAAAAACCCTTTAAAACAGAGCAAAAAAGAACCATGCACATCTGGAAACTATACAACGTAACAAAAAAATTGACAGGAACTCAACACTCACCTTAGTACCAGGCCCTGGGAGAACTCCAATCTCAAATGGGGTAGTGCCACCCTATCCAAAACTAAAGATGAAAAGCCCCCAGTTCTAAGGGAGTCAAATATCCCAGTTACTTGTTAAGACAGAGCCTAAACCTGTTACTCCTCATCCAGATCTGAAAACCCTCAAGACACTCAGTCAGAACATTGACAGCTTCATCAATTAAAACAGATACACAAAAATAAATAGGGTAGAGATGCATAAAGTTATAGAATACAAATACCTAAAATAAAAATAATCTAAATTGCATAAAAAATCTTTGTGTAATAACCATCAATTTATAGAATTATGCTTCTATATATAAAAAATATCTGCCCATCCTTATGTGATCGTGATTAATCACTACGGAATCACAGAACCTCTTGTATTTTCTTGTATTTTAGAAAGCCTGCAGACAGCAGATTCTGACATATAGCCCTAAATCTCAAGAGCAGATCACATTTGGAAAAAAGTTCAAATGTTACTTTCATTTACATTGACAATATTAGGAGTACAAATTCTGAGAATGATACTTTCTATTGCAGCAAACAGAGGTCCCAAGTGACTTGAATACATCCACAAGGCTCTATGAAATATTCAGTAAAACTGACAGCCTTTTCACTTCTGTGGGCATTAAAAACCTAGATGAGAATTTCCTGCAATACAGCATCATTCTGAAGGAAATTCTGTACTGGCTTCACCAAGCATTGGGAGCAGATCTCTAAGTCACCTGTCAGCTGTCATAGTTCTGATTCGAAACCCCAAATATAACTAAATAATGTACTGAACTGTCCCAAATCGTTTTCTATGATCACCTGCAAGACATATGGTAAACATCTTCTCTGTAGCACTTGGCTGTCAGGTAAATCGTACTGGATATGGTTAGCATTCAGATACTAAGATGTTGGGTACATCTTATGATTTTTAATGCTAAACGTTAGCTACTTTCCTAGTAGCAATGTCACCAAAACTGATATATTGTATTCAGGTTGCCCTTACTAACAACCAATGCAAATCACATCAACTTGATGAGCAAAAGCAAGAATTTGCACTGCAGAATACAGGCAGCAGCATCTCAATACTTCTTTTCCCAAGCTATGCACACTTAGGAAAAGACTACACGTGTATAGACCTCTAGATAACATTTCTCTCCCTAAAGTAGATTTCTTAATATCTTTTTAAAAAATCTTTAAAAAACTTTCAATAAATCTTAGCCTTCCATCTTTCCGAGGTGGGTAAAACGAGGACCCAAATTGTTGGGGGAAATATGCTGACTCTGTAAACCACTTAGAGAGGGCTGTAAAGCACTGTAAAGCAGTATATAAGTCTAAGTGCTATTGCTATTACCAAAGCATCTAAAGTTATAATGCCCTAAAAGAGAATTGTTATTGATTTAAAGGATTAATAAAGAAAAATCACTATATTATACATTTGTGATTTTAAAAATATTTTAATGGCCTGCTTATGCACAACTGTTTTCTTTTGTAATATAGTACATCTCTACATATTTTATGTGCTTAATATATTTTTCTGAAAAGATGCCCTTACGTTTCACCAGACTGTCAAAGGAATCTTTGGACAAAAAGGTTGTACAAAAGGTTGTACCAAGAATTGCTGCTATAAAGCACAAAAGTTAAACTGAACACTTTCTGAATAGCAAATTACCTTTTTCCCCACCACCCTATTTTTTCATAGTATTATCTGGTAAACATTTATGTTTAGTTTGGAAGAGGGTGGGCGAACACAGATTTGTTTAAACAAGGAACTCCTATGTCCACCATTGATCTAATATGGCCAGTCGTACCAATCTATACTATAAGGCTAAACCCAACTTCACTTATTGTGAATTGCACAATATCAATATCGATATTAGAACTTCATGGAAAGAGGACATACAAAATCTAGTATGGGAATGACATGGAGTCAGAAGAATATAAAAAAATCATTTAACTGGGGAAAAATAGAATTAAAGATCTGAAAGAGAAAGGCTATCAAGAAAATAGTAAAATAGACTGAACCTGGGTCAAATATAGTTTTGAGAAATAGCATTCAATCTATTCAGGAAGAGACAGCACTTCCTCTGATAATTTTGGGACCTTAGCTTTTGCTTTGTCACTCAAGTCCAAGTAGTTCCAGTGGCAGAGGGGTCTTTTGCTGACATTGCTGATTACCAGCTACGGCCTTTCCAGAACAGGAATAATTTAGCCACAATTATTAACAACCACATAACATCCTAACTGCATTACTGCAATGCATTATGCATGAAACTGCCTTTCAAGACCATCTAGGGAGCTGGGCGGCATATAAATTCAATTCAATAAATTCAATCTAAAATTTCAATTGTAGAGAACGCGAAGGCTATTTCAATAAAGATTGCTGGCCAATCAAATTCTTCTTCCACACTTCTCCCAAATCTCCTCCAGAGATAACATGAACACTCATAAGGAGATTTGGGGGTGTTTGAGGACTAATAAAGCAAAGGATACTTTATACACAAGTAGAAGCATGTTGCATAATTCTTATTGCAATACATACACAGCTGCCAGAATTTGAAACCATCTACTTTCATACTCCCTTTTCCTGAATTCCAAGGTATCTGTTAAGATATTTAAATTTAGTAGTCAGAGCAGTGGAGCTGTACAGTGAGCCAGAACACACAGTTACAGCTGACTGGTTGAAGAGTGCTGGCTCCTGCATGAGGCAATCTGTGCTGTGATTGGTTGCTGTGGATGTGGAGGGGGAGTTTCCCTTTTTCCCCGCCTTTTTCTTCTGTACCCTGTGTGCTCTATGATTTTACCTGATGAATGCTACTGTTTGCCTGACTATCTTGTTCGGTGTATGTAAAATATATTTCTTTTACTTATTTTATATTAAGAGCCGTGGTGGCGCAGTGGTTAGAATGCAGTACTGCAGGCTACTTCTGCTGACTGCCGGCTGCCTGCAATTTGGCATTTCAAATCTCGCCAGCTCAAGGTTTACTCAGCTTCCGAGGTGGGTAAAATGAGGATCCAGATTGTTGGGGGAAATATGCTGACTCTGTAAACCACTTAGAGAGGGCTGAAAAGCACTGTAAAGCAGTATATAAGTCTAAGTGCTATTGCTATTTATATAAAACTACAAGTCAGTGTCTCTGACGTCATTTGGACACTGCTGAGCAAATTTCCTGACAGTATCTGTGCCTTTTCCCCAAATGAAAGAGTACCAAGAGAGAAATAATTACAGGCAAGCACCTGTTCTTGAAAGGGGAGATGCTCTACCCTACTCCAGAATCTAACTGGAGCAGCCTTTCCTCAGAAGATTTGAATTGCAGAATCCGATTTCCCCCTTACAGTAGTGGTTAAAAGTTTGTGAACACTTATATTTTTCAATATTACATAAATGTGACCTAAAATTGATCTGTCCTCCACACAAGTCCTAAAACTTGGTACAAAGAATCCAATTAAACAAATGAGTAAGAACACTATATTTGATCATATTTATCTATAAGAAACTATAAGATGCTGAGAACTGCATTTCAAAATCAACATTCAGTAATCAATGAACTATCTGAGCAAGCAGAGGAGTCGGTCAAATAGAGAACTGCACAAAATCCAGCATACAGCACCAATAGGAGTAAACAATGACAACAACTCAAACCTCATTTGACTAAATCTTTTTTTCCTGCCAACTTAATTTTACTGGCTCCTGTTCCTTAGAGTTTTCATAATCTTCATAACCAGTTAGTCTAGTATATTGTTTTTCACCCAGTAATTTGAGGTCTGTTATCTAGCTCCCAGCCCAACTCTCAAGAACAAAAAAAGTAAACTTCCTTCCCCTTTAAACCCACCCCTTTCCTCTCATTGGGAGAGCAGTACTGTATTGCATTTTGAAAACAGAAGTAAAGCTTTAGCAAACTAATGGAGGGAAATGGTGATGGTTAAACTAGAATGTCCATTATATCTGAATATGCATGCCTATTTTACACATCCTTAATCATCTGAACAGGATGTTATGCATAGGCAGAAGTATGCATAACATGTATAGTTTGTTGCATCTGAAGCCCAGTAATTTGAGGTTTGTTAAATCAAAGATTTACTATTCTTAAAATTCCCTAGCTAGCCATTAGGCCACTCAAAATTTAAAATCCTCAGTCATAACTATTCACCCAGGTACTCAGGTTTAAAACTTCCCATTAATCTATTGAAGTGTGTATCAGCTATTGAAATATTTTTTGTCCCTTTCTATCTGAACATGAAGTAGATGAAAAGATGAGAGTACACCTTGTAGATGAAGGTTAATAATGGCAATAGATATGATATATAGAATAAAGAACTGGAAATATTGGGAAATCAATTGGTCCAAATTTTAAGAATCTTTAAGTCCTTGAGGATGAAGTTAATTCATCAGAAAAATGTGTTCAGTAATTATTATATTTTCTAAAACATGTTTAAAAATAATTTTGTGTCTTGTCACTGTAAGAAATCAGAAGACTCTTTCATCCATATGAATTGGTTGTATTCTTTTATGGATTCTTTTTGGTTTCATGTCACCCTGTATTATAATATAAATTGGTTCTACTTTCTTGTTTTATTCCTGCGATTATATGCAGAACCAATATTTTTCAAAATATTGTTCTAGAAAACCAGGTTTTCATCTGGTATCAGATGCCTTCCACTAGCATTAACACTAAAAATATCTCTCCTTTCTGCTACCAGTATTAATCACTTCATTTAAAAATCAGTATTACAATTTTAATGACTGGAATAAAACAAAAAGATAGAACTAGCATGTTTGAAAATATTTTTCTGGAAAACTAGGTTTATCCAACATTATGCATCTGGTATCAGGAAATGCCTATTCCGACTAGTCTTCTTTTAATATAAACTGTACCAAATTAATTTATATCTCTCAAACAAATGAAGTGCAACTTTGCCAGAATGAAACTAGGCTTTCTAAGTGTTTGTTCAGTAGACTTACGTACTTCACTCATCCAGCTTCTATCTTGCCTTTTAACTCTAGGCAAACAATCGGATCAAAAGCTTTAACAAAAACCACATTTAAAATAGAACAAATGTTTCAGTATTTTTTTTTAAAAAAGAAACTTGTAGCAATCTAATTATTAAATATAAACATGTCAATATCATTCATAATTAAATCAGACTTACTGCATTTGCTTTCTAGTGTTTAAAATAATTCAAATACTTTTTACTTTCCCAAACAAAACAGAAACAACAAAAAAGTCAGAGGAACAGGATTTGTTATAAAAATTATAGAAAGTGGGGGATGAGTAAATACCTTAAAAGTTCCATTCTGGTTCTTCACATACGAAACTAGAAAAATGTCCACAGGAAGGAGAGCTGATGTAATAAGTGCAATTGCCAAAGCAAAAAGAGATGTTATGGTGGAAATTACTTCACTTTCCCGCCTACTCTGGTACTTGCGGACATAAACCCAGCAAAACACCAAAATGACCTAAAAAAAAAAAGACAAATAATTATAACAAAATAATAATTTCAGCATTAATTTTATTCTTTATATACATACTGAAATAACTCTATTTTTCTAAATATGCTTATTTGGAGAAATTTATTCTCTTATTTATTTTAACTTTACATGTTAGAAAAATTACGGTACATAAATATTATTGAAATGCAGTTTCAACCTATCAATTGCCACATCTTTGAAACAGACCGCATCCTCATCTCTCACTGCCCTTGACTTTTGTTTAGTCAATTATCATTAATGCAACATAATACATTGACTTTTGTATATGTAGCATCGTATTTCCTTATTTAAAATGTTGATATATTTCTGATATAATAACAATGATTGGAGAGAGCATCTACTCTTGTAGTACAAAGAAATTCTTGGCTGATCTTAAAAATTAAGGCCTGAATAATATTTGAAGGGAAGATACTCAAAAGCCCAGGGCTGTAGATTAGACTAGGAAGATTAAAAAACTAAAAGAGGAAGATAGCAATGGTCAATTCTGTAATTTTGTTACAAAAAGCAAATGTTACCTTTTTCAGTTAACTATGGATAAGAAAGTAATCAAATACAAAGAAAATAAAAAGTTCAATGTTTTTAATTAGCGCATCAGAGAAAACTATCACTAAACTGTTTGCTGCAGCGTATTAGTTTACTAAATAAACCATTTCATGCAACATATTAAGAAATTACATACAGTAGTTTCTGGTTTTGGCCTAACAGCCCTAACCCTAATGTATGTATGAAGGCCACTAATATATTTAACAAACCATGGTTATGTCCAGATTTTCCCAGGCATGTATGGTCTTCTACTGTCTGACCAGGAAAACTGTTCAAAAATGTCCATGATGGAGGCAATGGAATTACACAGGTGTTAAATCAGGATAAACAGAAGCAGCACTTCCTAGCTGTGTTTTGTATAAAAAAAATATCCTGCCTGTATCTACTACTGACCTGAGGTTCAGATGGTTAATCTTTTTTTGTAAAACAAAATGTATTCATGCTGGCTTAGCTTATAGACTTGGGACATTACAGAAACATGTGATTTCATACCTCAAACGCTGGCCTAGTGTCACTGATTTGCAATTTCATACAGGGCACCCTGCTTTAGAGGCTTTTGATTTTGCAAGACTGGTCACTTCTGGAGGGCATAACCAAAATAACCCTAATTGACTTAATCAGGTGCTCAGTGCTAGAGAAGCCTGACTAAGTTGTGTATTTTATATTACGTTTTTCTAAGTGGAGAAAAAAAAAAACGTTTCGGTTTCGGGGCGAATCTCCTGACCGCTGCACCGATTGAACTCCTGCCGCCACACACGCACTTTCCTGTACAACCTTAACTACTACGGCTTCAGTCTCAGCTAAGTTTACCGGAAGGGTATGCCTGACTGGGCAAAGTGCAGCTCGCTCGCTCCCAGAGAGTAAAGCCCAGGCGGTGGCGCCCAGCATAAACTCAACCGCCTCCCCAGAAACTATTTCGCCCCAGAGGCGCCGAGAGCGGGGAGAAGCTTCGGCGGCGGCGAGGAGAGGAACGAGACAGGGAGGAAAATAAATGGAAAGCCAAAGCCCTGGTTTATTCCTCCTACCAGTAAAGCAAGGCCGAAGAGACACCATCCCGTCACCAGATCCGCCTGGGCTGTGAAGGCCACCATCTTTACTTCCGGCAACAGCACAAGCGCGAAGAGCAGCAACCGCGGAGACGTCGCTGAGAGGGGAGGAGCTAATTGAGGGGCGGGGGGGGGGTTGAGGCCGTCGCCGTAGGAACCTCCAAGCCACGCTTTCGCTTGAACGCCCGACAGCATTTGGAAGGTTTCAATTGGCTGATGTCATAAAGCAGCAGCCAATGAGGGAAAGCGAGCTCAGCGAGGTTCCTATAAGAAGTGCGCTAAGGCTTTCGGATGAGGAAAATTTGCGGTTCGGTTTCAGGGAGGTTTGTGGTTTCTTAAGGGGTTCGTGATTTAATGTTGGAGTATAGGTATTCCTCGATTTACGACCACAATTGAGCCTCAAATTTCTGTTGTTAAGTGAAATATTTGTTAAGTGAGTTTTGCCCCATTTTACCACCTTTTTTTGGCTACAGTTGTTAAGTGAATCACTGTAGCTGATAAGTTAGTAATAGTTGTTAACTGAATCTGGCTCACCCATTGACTTTGCTTGTCAGAAGATTGCAAAAGGTGATCACATGACCCCAGGACACTGCAACGGTTATAAATATGAGTCAAGTTGCTAAGCATCTGAAGTTTGATCATGTGATTGGAGAAGGCTGCAATGGTCATAAGTATAAAAAATGGTCATAAGTCACTTTTTTTAGTGCCATTATACTTTTGTATGGTCACTAAATGATCTGTTGTAAGTCAAGGACTACCTGTACAGATCCTCCTGGGAAAGGTTGCTCACAGGATATCTTTCCAACGCAAACTTAATTCCAGTAATATTGATCACTGGCCTCAGTTATCATACGTGTGTACATGCACTTTCCCATAAATATGCACAAATATTTGGGAGATGGGTAGGTTCCTGTTAGAGTGAATCAAAAAGAAGCCAAATCACCTGACAGCACAGCAGTATTAAAGACGACCATCCTGCTATTAAATCCAGCAGGGTCTGTATAAACCATCTTGACATCTAAGGGCTATCCTGAAACACTGTTATCCTCTGTGGGCAAAGCCATTAAAGCTTCTTCATCCTGTTTCCAGAGGCACTTCTCTGTACCACTTTGTCTAAGTTGCTTCTTGCTTTCACCTCTGCCACATTGAGGAGGGACTGAGGTATCCACGTTGGAAATGCTGTGTTCTATGACATGCTGCTTCAGGACACTGGAGCATGTGGTATTATGTGTCCTGGGATCCCAAGCCTGATGGTTTTGTTCCAATCCTACCATGTCCACCTTCCCCCCTCTATTTTGTTTCCTACCATCCCTATGGCCGAGAATGCTTCTCTGCACTAATAACTTGTTTTCTGGGCCAATTCCACCCCCACCTCCCACCTCCCGTAGTCAGCTATTTTGCCAATTGCAGAAGCTACTCAGCAATTCAATAACCCATAAAGTAGGTTGACTGCCACTCTACAGTATAGTGCTGTCCATTTTCCCTTTTCAGTGATCTTCCCACTGTATTACTCCCCCCTCTTTGTCTTTCCCTTTGTTCTCGTGTTCCTTGTTTTGCAACGTGCAAAGGTTGGAAATGTAAGGATTGGTCACAAAGCTATGATAGAAGTTGGAGCCCACCCCTCCCCCTGGGAAATACTTTGGGATACACTGGAAGTTGAAACGGAGAAACTCAGCCCCCACCTTTGCTAATGGCCCATTAAGCCCCTGAGCCAGTCTATTCTCCGTAACAAAGGCCAGTCCATAGATGGATACCTCCATAATAGGAA
>JANHJO010007119.1:9624-20322 GCA_032468235.1 Pseudoxyrhopus heterurus | reverse complement strand
GTGTCGTCTTCATTGGGGGAGGGGGGGGGAGAGGCAGCAGGGGGGTGCTTGTGTTGCATGAAGGGGGGAATCCCTTACCGGGATGTGGAGCCCCATCCGGATGTGGAGCTGCCACTCGAAAGAAACTGGGGCCCTCCGCTCAATAAGGGGCCCTCACAGCGCCAGAGGGCAGGATTTGGTGTCGGTCCCCCTGGCCAAAGCACCGAGGTCCCTCTCTCCCCCCAACCCCGGGCCAGAGCTTTGGAAAATGTTCCCAGGCTGAGAAAACCTTCTTCAGAACACCTGCAGCCCTTGATGCAATCCCAGTCATTGGGGGTTTCTGTCTCTCGTGGGGATAAAGACGTCGACGGGGGCTTTCAGATCGGTAGGTGGGCCTCCCCCCTCATACACCACAAAGCCCGCTTGACTCGTGTGCCCTGTGGGTGCCTTGGCAAGGGCCACCCGTCCCGCGTGCCAGCCTCATCTCCACCAGGGACCCAGGTGCAGGGGGGGGTTGCCCACTTCAGGGAAGGGACTCTGCCCCCTCCCCGGGTCCCAAGGGGGATCCAGCCAGGACTGCTTGGCCCCGAAAGTCAGATCCGGAGAATATTGAGGAAGCCTTTCAGTCAAAGGTCTGATGGGCCAAGAGATCAGATTTCGGAGGGATGCTTTTGTCTTACGGAGCAGAAGGTGATAATGAAACACTTTCATTAAGAAGAGAAATAAAGCGGATATTGTGGCTAAACAACTTAATTCCCGGAGGATTGAATGAAGGTATTCAATATTTACCATTGATTTGATTCTTGCAGATAGCAGCTTTTCCCTTTGTTTTTTTTCTTGGGAGTGTTTGCTGCTCGAAGCTTATTATTCCGTTTGGCCAGATTCGTTAGTTCGTTTGGTTTTTTTAAAAAAAACTTACTAACGTTAGAAACATTTTCTATTTATAAATAATTAGAGGGAAAAAGAGCAACGATAGGAAGGCGTTTTGGATAGACCTGCCAGCTAGAGAATTTGTGATTTTATTTGATTTTCAGCCTGAAACAATCAAAAGGGATAAGACAAGATGATGTTTTTAAAACACGGATTTAATTAGCCTAGCCGTTTCCTTCCTAAAAGTAGACTATTTTTTTTTCCATTTCTGCAAATGGTGCTTCTCTGTTTTAGCTCCAGGTTACCTGGTAATACCTATTTGCTTCAGGATTTGAGAGATAAAAATGAGCACAAGTCCTTCCCTTTAAAATGGGTCTTTCTCTCTCTGGATGTGGAGGCAGGCAGTGCATAACGCAGCAGGATGTTAGTCTCGCTTCATTTCTGACATGCAGTTTTTAACGGGGATAAAACGGTTCAGGGGAAGCTGCGTTAGGTGGGTTTGTTTTACAGCCTTGGTTTCGAAAGAGAGAAGCGGGAATTAAAGGCACAGAACAGGCCCCCGGATGCCTCCCCGGCCTCCCTGCTGGGGAATGGGGCAGCCCAGGTTTTGCAGCAGAGGGAGTCAGTCCTCGATGTGCGACTGTAATTCAGCCCAAAATTTCTGCTGCTGAGCAAGACGGCTGTTGAGTTTTGTCCCCCTTTAAGACCTTTCTTGCCACGGTTGTTAAGTGAATCTGGCCTCTTCCCCATGGACTTTGCTTGTCCAAAGGTCACATAAGGGGATCACGTCACCCCGGGACTCTGCAACCGTCCTAAGTACAGGTCAGTTGCCAAGTGAATTTTGATCATGTGACCCTGGGAAAGCTGCAACGCTCGTGTGGAAAACGGTCAGAGCTGACTTTTTTCAGGGCTGTCGTAACTTCGAATGGTCACTAAACCAACGGTTGTAACCTTTTCCCGGTCCGTCCCCTTGCTTTACCAGTTGGGCTTTCCGCTGGTCAGGGCCGGGCGGGAGCCCCAGAAGGGAAGGTGGCCTCCCCACCCTCTGTGGAAGGGGAGACCCTCCCTGGCGAAGGACGTGCGGGAGGCAAGGAATTAACCGGCGGCGTTTGTGCGGATAATCTGTATTGGCAATTACAGTAATTAGATCAGGTAGCTAATTGCCACCTCCGCGGGCCTCGTTTTGTCTTGGTGGAGGGGCGGAGAAGAGACGAGAGAGGCCCTGGGAGCAGAGGGAGACGGCGGGGGTCTCCTCCACCTGGGCCATCAGCTCTGGAGCCGGGCAGAGGTGGGCAATCCGTGGCTGCTCCCTTGGCCACGTCTCCTCGCCTGGCTGGCTGGGGGGGGGGCACTCCTGCCACACACACCCCCAGCCGCATTCCTTCCGCCTCCTTCAGCCCCGGGCAGGGGGGCCCAAGGGGGGGTTGTGCTGCGTGGAAAAGGCAAGCGAAGGGGGCTGTGGATGTAAACGGGTGGAACCAGCACGACGTTACTAAGCCGGATGAATCTGGGACTCGGAGCAGCCGCCTGGCCCCCGGCTGCCCCCTTCCACCCCGCTCCATGGGAGGCTCCCTTCTTAATTTTCCTCGGCTCCTCTGACAAGCCAGCGAGCTGGGGAAGCAGCGCGGCTGAGCCTCCGAGCTGTCAAAACCTCAGGGCTGGGCTGACGCTATTTTCAGCCACCTCCTGCTAATGAAGCTGTAAGGCAGAACCCGTCATCTGGGCGATTTGGGCTCCCTTCCCAGGAGGGACGCATCACGGGCCCGTCCCACAGGGGGCAGGTCCACCTTTCGCTCCCCGATTCCCCCCTTTTGCTAGATTGGGCCAGCTGGGCAAGTGACAAGGACATTCCTCTTCAGAGCAGCCCCAGTTGGCCGATTTGTGGCCCACGGATGCCAATCTAGAAGTGGTTCTGTTGGGCTTGCACCTGAAATCGCCGTGGGTGGTGGTTGTGGGGTGTCAGCTTGTTCTCCCAGAGCGGGTGAACAGAGTGGCACAGCCCTGGTTTTTAAATTGGGGAGTGGGTCCTGGTCACACCCTCCTTTAGCATTGCTTGCGTGTAACTATAGCAACCCTGGTTCTGCTTTCATTCCTTCTCCCCCCCCCCAAGGCCGCATCTTTACACACTCGAAACAGTGGCTGAAGGTTGGAGACCCCACGGGCTCCGCTCTGGCCCTGTGGCTGCCCACCCAAGAGGCCAGGTTTGCAGCCAGTACACGAAGGGGCCCGGCCCTCCCAGTTCCCCTCTGGGGCAGCTGCTCTTTGGAGGGAAGCAAAGCCTTCCTCCTTCCCTCCGACTGCCCCGGTTTCTTTGCCCTTCCGGAAGGGGATCTGCAGCCTTGGAAGAGGCCTGTGAAAGGCCAGGAGGAAGAATTAGCACCTGCGCCTCATTAGCGGCACAGTAATTAGCTCCCTTGAAGGGTGCCAGGAAGAAGCCGCCAAGATCCCCGGAAACCAGAAGGCAGGGCAGGAGCCCAGTGGCACCATATGCCCAAGGTCTGGGCATCGCTGGCAAAGGCCGTAGATTGGGGGCCTGCCTGCGCTGGCTGGGAAAGGCGGGGAGGTCCCCCAGAAACGAAGACCCGGCTGTCTGGCTGGAAGGGCGGCCTGGAGGGCATGCCAAGAAGACCGGGATGGCCGGCCTCGCTGCCATGGGCTGGAGGGGGGTTGGCATCGCTTAGGCCAAGTGTGCCAAAGCCTCAGGGCTTTGGAAGCGGTGCAGGATTCTTCCCCTACCTTGGCAAATGCTTCTTAGCGCGTACAAGTTATTTCACGGTGTGTTAGTGTGTGTGTGAGACGCACCAACAACTCGTATAATTGTTACTCCCAGTTTGCTTCTTCCCCTTGTCGCCAAGGTGAAGTTCTGGAAGACCCGAACGGGTGAATGAGGGGGCACAACGGCATGTAAACGCGGATGGGCGTTTTGAGAAAGGAAACGAGGAAAGCTGTGACTGACGGGAGACATGTTGAAGAGGGGAAGAGAAATGAAAGCTGTATATACTTCTGTCCCAAGGGGGAAAAAAACATGAAAAGGTTTAAGACACAAACACCGAGACGGTTGAAAAACGGCAAGCGTGTTGGGAGTAGACGATACAGCTGCAGAAGCGTTGAAAGCAGGAGGTGCGGTGGCTGCAGGGCGGCGATTTACTTAAGGAGTTGTGAAAAGCTGACAATTGGAAGGCTGCGCTTTATTGTTTCCTGTGTGAAGGAGAAGTGAGCAAGAACGGAGGCGACACCTACGGGGCCATTGATTTCTTAAGCGTGCCTTGAAAGGCTCCCGTTGACACGGGAAGCGAGAATTTCGAACACAAGAGACGTGCCAGGCAGCTTCGCGCCAGGCAGCGTGGATGCGGGCTGCTCTGCCCATCGTTAAGAGGGGTGAAAATGGGACCCTCTCCTGTACATTTGTGGGAAGGAAGGTTAAATGAAATAGGCTTGAATTCCGGCACGTTTTGCGCAAGGACAGAGTTGAAGGTTAGTTGCAAAACGAGGGAAGCTTGGAGATGGTTTGAGTGGGGAGCAGAGAGAAGGACGTGTCTGATGTCCTGTTGGTTGCTAAATTTAGAAATAAATACCTAAGGAACGCTTGTGGCGGCTGGCAGGGCTCGGCGTGCATTTATATGCAGATCTTGCCGCGGCTCGGCTGAAAAAAAACGGCGTGATTTTCAGCCACTGTTAGCTTGTACGAAGCAGCGAGGGGCCTGGGCCTGAAAATTGATGTATCCGAGGCCGAGGTAATTGGGTTTTGACAGGGAAAACGGAGTGAAGGATTGCAGTTTACACCTAAGTGGCAAGAAGCCAGGGCCAGCAGGGGAAGGCGGGCCCTTCGGAACAGGTTTACTGAAGACGTGGAAAGAGGAGGGGAGGTTTTAAGGTGCACCAACCCTGGCAGGAAGTGGAGGGCGGCTGGCTGGCGAGGATTCTTCCTTGGAAAAAACCGAAAGAGGAGATCAGGTCAAGAATGGATGCAGGGCGGTTCTCGACTTACGACCGCAATGGACTCCGAATTTCCCTTGCTAAGCGAGACAGGGGTGGGGTGGGGTTTGTCCCTGTTTTATGACTTTTCTTGTCCCGGTTGTTAAGTGAATCGCTGCGCTGTTAAGCAAGTTAACACGGTTGTGAAGTGAACCTGTTTTCCCCGTGGACTTTGAGTGCTGAACGGATGGCTGTAAGTTGAGACAGCCTTTAGTGCAGGGGAAGAAGGCAAGGGTGCCCAGGCCAGCGTGAAACAGTGAGAAGACATGAAGGAGCGGATAGTATGAAGAGCAAAAGCCCAAAGTTCTTACCTTGCACCTCGTGTCTCTCTCTCTCTCTCTCGCGCTCTCCTCTCTGTCCCTCCGATTCCTTGCTGGGCGAGTCCTCCTCCTGCAGAATTTGGGGGGGCAGCTGACCCCAGGCAAGCTTCAGCACTGGCCCTCCAACCCACCTACACCCCACAAAGACAATTCACTTCTCAAGCAAACAGGCATCCTACACGGAAAAAAAAGCTTGAATAAAATAGCTAAATAAATCTTTAATATTTTTTCTAATTGCAAATGTACATAAATGGCACGCACACGTCATGGTTCTTTGCTCTGGACACAAACTACGTTCTCTGTACATTATTCGACAGCAAAACTGAAGGAAACAACTCAGCAAGTCCTGCCGCTTGGCTTCATATTATTATTATTATTCGTTATTATTATTTTATTAAACATACTTACAAAAATTATTTTATTATTATTGTCATTTTTTTGCTTGGTTTCTTTTAGAAGAGGCTATAAAACACGGAGACTGGTTTGAACAGGGAGCGAGAGGGACCCAGGAGACTGGTGGGCGCCAGAGAGGTATATTTGAAGACACAGTGCTGCTGTCCAGGAGGGAAAGGGGAAAGGAGACCACACGGAGGCTTTTTTTTTTCTTCACACAGTGGATGCTGAACCACAGAGCAACCCCAGGGGGTCCCATTGGGTTGAGAAATCCCTGTCCTTCCCCAAAAGACCACCCACCCACCCTGGGGGTTTTGGTGAAGCCTTTTATCTCCCGTCTTCCAGATAGGGGCCCAGTCCCTGGGTGCCCTCGAGTGCCAAAGCCACGCAGACCCTTGTGGCATGGGAGGGTGCAGAACGAGAGCCAGATGGGAAAACCCACGACCAGCTGCTTTTCCTTCGCCCACCTTCTGCACCCTGATGCCCAGGCGGGTGGCCTTGCCTGCCAGGCGGAGACTGGGGGGCTGCTTTGCTCTGGGGCCAAACCAAATCCCTCCAGCCTATCATGCTGGACAGAGATCGTCACCAAGGAGCTGGGGGATGGAGGGGGATATTGGGCAAAACCCTCTCCCTGCCCGAACAGGCTTGAAAGCAAAATAAACTCTTCCCCCTCGGCTAGATCAGGCCCAGGCCGCCTGGCTGAGGGTTCAACTCAACCGTGGCACCTTTTGTTCATGACCTGAGCTCCTGGGTTGGCGAGCCCTGGCACCGAAGGAGAGCTGCCCACCTTCCCAAGAGCAATTCAGTGCATTTTTACCCACCGGGTCTCATCCAGAAAACCAGACAGGCATTGGGGGTTACAGTTGTGGGGTTCCCCAGCCCCCCAAGAGGGTCTTCGGTTCAGCCCTCAGGAACTGTTCCCAGCGAGCTGGCTTGGCCCGAGTGTCAGCTTCGGGATGGATCCTGCATTGGAAAAAAGACCTTTGCCCTTTTGGTATCAACGTTTTCTCCCTCCAGAATTTCCCAGGAACCAGGAAGCTCACTTCCAAAAGAAGCGAAGCGGACTGGACCTCCAGGCCGCCTGCAACCACCCCCACTTGGGGTTCCAAAGGGCTCTGGCCTTTGGGCAGAGCCAGCCCCGTTTTTCCCTGCCCAGTGGCTGTAACACTGTGCTAAGCTCCCCCTAAATCAAAGCAGCCGTTTTTGTATCGTCAGGCAAAAAATTTAAAAAAAAAAATGGCACATTATATTCGATACTTGAAAACATATTTCTCCATTTTACAAAGAGGACCTGTACAACTTCTAAAGATCAATGTATTATATAAGGATTAGTTGTAAAAAAAGAGAAAACCTTACAGATCGTAACAAGTTCGTATGGCAGAAAGTTCAGGAACAGAGAAAACGGGGTTCGCTCACACACACACCTCCCCGGGAACGAAAGGGCAGCGGAGGAGGCGCCTGTCTTTCCGGGGCAAAGCCCTGGGCGAACGGAGCTGGGCTGCCCTCCCACCTGCCCAGGCCTGAGGGGCGAGGAAGGGAGGCCACCCGGTCGAGCGCCCAGAGGCTGGACTGAAGCCCGGATGGCACAGGGGTTCCCTCTTGGGCCTCTGGTGGGCGAGGCGAGAGGGGTTCCTGGAGGGCAGGTTCCAGCACGTGTGACATGCATGGCATTTGGCAGCTGTCCCCAGCAGGACCAAGGACAGCGCAGGGGAAGGTGCCCACTCACTTAAGGAATGGCTGGCTGGGAAGGGCTTCGGATGAATGCCCCCCTCAAAGGGAGGATTGGCTGCCCCTCAAGACCCCGTGAGCCCTGGGAGTAGTTGGCAGGGGAAGGTGCTTGGTCCCCTGCTGCTTTGCCCAGGCTGCCCAAGACCCTGCCTGGGCACCATGCCCTAGGAAATCCGTGCCCCATTTTGCATGCGCCCTCCTTGGGGGTAGGCACTGCCCTGCAAACGGCCACCTGGGGAATTGGGGGGGGCAAGAAACGACTATTGGGGGGTGTCCAGTGGTGCCACTGATCCTTATGCACTGGTTCCTTCGCCCCAGAGACAGAGAGAGAGAGAGAGAGAAAGCGGGGTGCAGAAAAGCAGCATGATTGTCTGCAAACGTTGGGGCCCAGCTGGGGTCACCAGGCGGGGGGATGCTGTCGGGTCTTCCGGGGAAGGGCCCGGGGCCAGAGTTTGCACGCAGCTGTGCCGGATGCCGGCGGAGAAGCGTTTGGAGCGAGAGGGATTCAAGGTCCGGCTTCCTTGGCCTTCCTCCGTGGCTGCTGCCTCCTACACACCTCGCGCACCCCGTCCCGTGAGGGGCTGCCCTGCCAAGGCGGGCCCACCAGCCTGGCTAGGGCTGCCCAGCGGTTCAGCTTAGGGGAGGGGGCGGCACTTTTCAGAGGGCGCGTCCTCGCTCGGTTACTCCCTTTTGTGCGGCCTCGTCGGGCTGGCAAGCTTCCCACGCAGCACCCAACCCCCCGACAAGAGGGCTCCAGAAGGGGCTGCTTGGGGCTTGGGGCCGTTTTATTCCTAACGCAGACTGTGGAAGAAAAAAGAGAGGGAGTTACCGGCCTTCGTAGGCGAGGGAGGCTGCTAGTTTCCGTCCTCCGGTGCTTCTCCGGAGCCGTCATGCAGGGACCTGCCATACACGTTGCTGGAGAAACAGGGCTGCTGCGCAGGGCGGACCCTCCCCGGCCAGGTGGGTCCCTCGAGAGGCCCCGCCAAGCAGACACCCCCCTCTGGGAGCAGCTTTCTGGAAAGCGGTGCCCTCCCCGTCTGCGGGGCGGCAGCTCCCGTGGGGCTAGGAAATCGAGGGGGGAGCCGTTGCCCAATGCCCCTCCCCGGGGCCCAGGTCGCTTCCTTCCTTTTGCAAACCCCGCCTGGGATTTGGCTGCCTTGGTATCCCCCGACACACTATTGCACTGCGCCCTGCTGTGGGTTTTGCTTCTTGGGCTTCAGAGTTTCATTCAGTGGCGGGAAGCTGGTTTTTTCACTGTTATTGTTTGGCACAGCGAAGCAGCCGGAGGTTGTGGCCATCCTTCCCTGGACGTCAGGACCTCCGGAGCTGCCCAGGACCCAGCCTCAGGTGGGCTCTTGGGGTCTGGGGAGGGCTGGGCAAGGGGGTCTTCTGCAGTTTTCACCTCCTTTTCGAACTTTTTGGGTCTCGCCAGCCTAAAGGTGACCTTTTGCCGCTGGGCTCCTCCGTGGCCTTTGCAGAATCCGGCGTGCAAAACGTGTCCCTGGACGCAAGGTGATCAGCCTCGCTCTTGGCTGCCTCCAAGTGACGCCACCTTCTGCCCTCTCCCCCTCTCTTTTTGGCCTTGGCTCCAGCCCTGGGCGCAGAAATGCTTGGGGGGCCCTAAGTGCTGGACGCGGGGATCCGTGCTGATAAACGTTGACCCCCAAATTAACTCTGCAAACTTAAACGGAGAGAGAGGGACATCTTTAAACGGAGCTTGAACTTTCCGCCCAGGTTGAGGTTTTCTGGCCAGCGGTCATCCTCCAGGGACCCAGTCAGAGACGCATCTAACACCTCTGCAGAGACTCTCCTGCCCACCGTGGAGCCCCTGGGCCGCCCCGATTCCTCCTCCGTCCCCCGACGAGGTCCGCTGGGGCCAGGAGCAGTGCCACGCCCCAGACGAAGGGGGGCGAGGCCCCTGGCACCGAACGAGCGCTGGGTGGGAGGTGGCGGCGCCCAGCAGGGCGAATCCCAGGGTGGTGGCAGCGCCAGGAGCCGTGACGGATGAGGGAGGACTCGCTGCAACAGGGCGTCTGGGCGCGTCCGAAGTCTCTCCGCATTCCTGGAAGGGACCGGGCTTTGCTGCCGAAGCACCTTCTTTGGACAACTGGCTCGGCTCCCGCTCGGTTGGAGGCTCCTGTGCAAATCAGCGCCGTCCCCGGCCAGGGGCCGCTGGCGAGGAGGCCTCGGGGTCCACTTGGCTTTGCCCGCTGGAGGAGGCGGAGCAGGGGAGCGCCGGGCCCGTAGCTCGCCCCTCCCGGGCTCTCCTCTCGCTCCCTCTCTCGCACGCCCGCAGCCGCCGGCCCCTGGGTTAACAGCTGCTGCTGTTCCGGAATTCACCGCTCTCGGTGATCTGCAATTTGGTCGGGTTGGTGGGGGAGATCCCGTTGCGGGTCTGCGTGCTGTACCTCTCTTTCAGCTGCGTGAGGGCGCTCATGAGGCGGGCGTTGGCCGCGTCCAGGGAGGCGATGCGTTTCTCCTGGGGGGCGAAAGGGGACACGGACGGTCAGGGCGGAGACAGCCCCAGCCGGAGCATTGGAGCTTCCAGAGCGGACAACGGCAGGATCCGTCTGGGGCGGTTCCTCCCGCCCTTGGGGGCTTTGAAGAAGCGGGGACTCCAACTCCCAGAATCCCAGCAGGCTCCCTCGGGAGTCCTGGGAGTTGAAGTCCAGCTGTGCCATTCTGGAAGTCCACATTTCTCCAAGTCACCGAGGGAGAGGAAGGGGAACGCAAACGGGGCCGGGAGGAGACGGGCGATGGGGACACGAAGCCCCTTTTCGAATCTGGGGCAATTTCCCTCCTCTTTTCCAGGCTTCCCAGCGCCTGGCGGGTTGGTTTCCCAGGAAGGTGCCTGTGTTACGGATCTGCAGCAAAGCAGCTCCTCCTTCCCGCCCTGGCCTGGCCTCGTTTGGAGAGGCAGCTCCCCCAGGAAGGGGCTCGTCCTCCAGCCTCGCCTCGGGCGGCTGAGGAAGATCTCCTGGCTGCCTCCGCTTCTCGGCCCCGAATCGATCTGGCCGGGGGGCTAATTAACGGGTGAGCGAGGGGGGGGGCGGCTCTTGCTGAGGCCAGCAGCGTCTCCGATTGCCTCTAATGGGCCAGGGCTGCGGAGAAGGGCCGCCTCGGAGATACGAGGAGCCGGGCAGGTCCCTGGAGCCGCTCAGGTAGCACAGCCCTCCCTCCGCCCGGGGGGACCAACCCCTGCGCGGGCAGAAGCTGCGCCTGACCCGGGGAATTAAGAGGCCAGGCGGCCACTCAGTCCGACCTCCTTCCTGGTGGGGGAGGAACCCCGGGGGCGGAAGGTGCCAAGAGGCAGCTCAGCCTGGAGGCCTCGGTAGGCAGGAAGGGAGCCCCCTCGCTGACTGATCTCGGGATGCGTGGAAGAGTCACGCAGATTTGTGCTTTAGTCTGGCAAGATTCCTGCCTCCCGGGACGC